>PVHX01017590.1:0-30975 GCA_004024805.1 Geosciurus inauris | reverse complement strand
GGATGGATAGATGGATGAGTTGAGGGTTGGGTGAGTGGAGAGATGGTGGGTAGCACATGTTAAATACAATGCTTAGTATTGCACGTGTCCTCATTTCCTCTAGGTAAGGACTATTTTTATATCCACATTACACATGAGAAACTGGCTCTGAGGGATCACATCCCAGTCCTCGTGTTCACACTGCTTTGTTCCCAATCCTTTAATTTCAGTCTAATCCAAGGAAAGAGCACAAAGCAGCTCCTGGGAAACTCGTCATGATGACAGATCTAGTCACCCAGTCCTGGGTCCACTCGCAAGGAGCCAGGGCTCGTGTGTAAGAGTGTTTGAGGAAGTCATGGTGCAAGGGCCACATGTAGCTCCATCCGAGTCTGAAGCAGGCAGTTGAGATGAGAGGATGGAAAACATCCTGGATGAGAGGAACATACCATCAAGTTTAACACATGCTAACAACATCACTGAGTTCTGGATTCACACTTAAAAGGAACTCTTACACTCATCTCTCCACTAAATCACCTCATACAATCCCATTTAACAGAAAAGAAAACCAAGGCTCAGGAGTCATGTGCCTGTGGCCATATAGGTAGTGAGTGCTGTTCTGATTAAAACTTCTTATATCCTGGCACCACGTGCTTGCTCCCTGTGGTGTAGGCTGAATGTTGGCCCACTGGGGTATGTCCATGTCCTCATCCCAGAACCTGTGCGTATTACTTTATAAGGCAAAATGTGATAAATTAGGGACTGTGAAAGGAGGTGTTTTTCTGGATTTTCTGGGTGCATTCAATCACATGCATCCTCAGAGGAAACAGACGAAATGCCAGGCACAGGGGAGGAGGCACAGATTGGATGGCCAGGCACAGTGGTATGGCCACAGGCTGACATCTGGAGCCTGCAGGAGCAGAAAGAGGCAAGGACACATCCCTTCAGAGACTTCAGAGCACAGGCTGCCGATGCCTGGGTTTTGGACTTCCTGCTCCTGGAACTGTGGGAGAGTAATTTCTGTTGTTTTTAGCTCCCTGGTTGGTCACAATATGTCATGAGGTCCCAAGGAAACTAACACAGGCCCCTGTTCAGACTCTGCTGGCCTTCATTAATCTGAAAAATTTAGTACCAGTTTGGGATTTTTCAATCAAAAATGACATTTCACATGAAGCTCTCCTTGAAGTATGTTTCCTAGGTATTTAAAAACATTTGCAAATATTTAAAAAATTCCCATATAAAGATGTATGTAGGTGCATATGCACAAGATATGTGCTTCTCATTAAAGGGAGCTGCCAGGACCCGGACTTTCCTGATGTTGTGTGGGCAGAGTGTCTTCCCCAAGATAAGAATGTCTTTAAATGTATCCTTAAGCTGGCACGGTGCTGCACGTCTGTGATCCCAGCTACTCTGGAGGCTAGGCAGGAGGATCACAAGTTTGAGGCCAGCTCTAGCAACTTAACAAGAGCCTGTCTTCAAACAAAAATTAAAAAGGACTGAGGATGAAGCTAGGCAGTGGAGTACTTTCTCAACATGCACGAGGCCCTGGGCTCCATCCCCAGTACTACCAAACAACAGAAGTATCTTTAAGAATGACTTGTGTCTCTTTTGGGCAACTGACCCACTGATTATCTGGATTCAGCAATATATTTCCCTAAGTAGGGAAGTTGCTAGTTATTGAAATCACTGTATTATTTTCCAGGGAACTTCGGCGTCTCTTATGGGAAAACACTTTCCAAGGGATCCATTATAAAAATGCCAGGGTGATGAAGATAGCTACTCTTCACCCAAAACTGAACCACAAAGAGGAAGTTGAAAAGCAGTCTTGACCAGCTCTGTCTGTCCAGAATTTAATCTACCTTCAAATATAATATGAAGAAGACTCATAGGAAAGGGGAAAGATTCCTGAAGGTACTTGGCAAACGTAGAAGTTAGAGCTCTCTGGAAGTCCTGTGCTGAGAAACACCTCGAAACCCAAACTAAAGGCCAACCTCCAGTTTCTTCTACCCTGCAACAGCGGGGAGAGATTTTCCAGATCATCCACAGGACCGAAGCCTTGCTTTCTAGGGGGCTGAGTAAGATTAGTGCCACCCTCACACACAAAACCGAAAAAGCTCCAGAAGGCTTGGGCAAAAGGGACCATGGACATGCTCCTAAGGGTTTGCAAAGCAGCAGACACACTAGAGGGCCTTGGTGGTGGCTTGAAGATGGTGCTCGTGGTGCTGATACAGTGACGGTAGCCAGAGTGGTGGTGCTAATACAGGTGGTGAAGACAACAGCAGTGTCATCCTGAAGGTGATGGAGCTGAGGATGCTGTGATGGGAGGTAGTGACCAATGACCACCAGTCCAGGGCCTCTGCGACTGCAGCGTTCTCTGCTTGGGATGACGGTAGTTCTTCACTAGATCCTTGATTGAGTCGAGACAAGCTGATCTTGAATCATGTTGGATTTTCAAGTTGATTATCTCATCCCATAAATATTTTACAAGTATTGCCAATGTTCTAAGTTCTGGCTTAAGCCTTGTAGAGCAAATTTTAATAAAACACCCTCCCATGGAGTTCAGCGATGCTACAGACTGAATGCACGTATCTCCCCAGATCCGTACACTCAAATCTTGACCACCATGGTGAGGTGATGAGGTGGGTAATGGGACCAGCATCCTTATAAAACAGACCTCAGAGTGCTCCCTAGTCCTTCCACCATGCGAGGACACAGAGAGGAGAGGGCCACCTGGGAACCAGGAAATGGCCTGAATTTGCTGAGGCTCTGGTGTTTGCTTTCCCAGACTACAGAGCTGTGAGCAATAGGTTTCTGATGCTTATATATAAGCCTCCTCCTTTCTAAAGTGCCCAGCTTATGAGGCCTGGGAGTGCCTTGTGCTTACTCCCAGCACAGAGGAGGTGTTTGATAACTAACCGTTCTTACTACTATAGAAACTCTGCGCTTGACGGGTATTTGGTTGTTTCCTCCTTTCATCTCCTGGATGGACTCTCTCTCTTCTTGGAGCCTTCAAATATTCTCAGGACTTTATAACAGTAACTGTTCCTTGCTGCTGGCCCCACCTGTTCCCATAAATGGGCCAATGCTGTGAAGCCCTGTGCTTCATTTCTAGAAACTGAGCTGGTATACTCTGGCTGAGTGAAGGTCCTGGCTGGGTCACTTTCCTGGTACTCACATCTCTCCAAGATAGTTCCCATCTGGGACTTTGGCCTGCAGTTAGGGATCTGTCCAGCACTTCATTAACTGAGCAACTACCAGGAGCCTTAGAAGGTGGGGACATGGAGACACAGGGGTAATTTGTAGTTTTCCTAAAGCCACAGAGCTAGCAGAACTGAGAGGGGGGCAGACACATCTGTCTCATTCGCATCTGTCTCATCCACATGGCTCACGCTATCAAAATCCTGAACATCTACCCGGCCCCAGCCTTCCCAACCCTCCTGCCCTCAGAAGGATCATGCTCTTTTCTAGGAGAGCTCTGGCCGAATCTTTGTTCTAATGAGGCCTCTCTGTGAAGCCCTCTGGCTACCCTGCTTCTTGTCCCCACTTGAGCCCACCTGGAGTTTCCTGTACACCTATCTTGCTTTATTTTCCTCCGTGGGTCTATCCCCATCTAAAATGCTACGTGATGCACTTGACATCTGTTTATGTTGGCTTATTATTTGATATTGAGCTGTCCCTTGTCCTGTTCCCAGCACTGGCCCTCTTGGCTCTCCCTTAGTAGGTAAAATGATGGTCCTCAGATGAACCCTTCTGCCAGCAAGCGCTCCTCCCAAGGAGCCCGGCATTTGGAGGACTTCAGGAAGTAGCAACCTGATTAACCTTGATCAATAGGATATTGACCTGAGTGACTCATTATTACAGCAGCTGCCCTGGATTGCACATCAACTACCTATGGTGACATCGACTTAATATCTCTTTTTATTGCATCAAAAACACCGTGAGGTAAGTACTGTCGGAGGAGGCCGACAACCTGCTCAGCATGGTCTTATCGGGAAGCGACGGAGCGTGACTTATTTCCTGGGCCAAAACGACCGCCAAATCTGTGTCTAAGCCATCGCAGGGGTATGTGTCCAACGGGCTGATCCTCCAAATCTGTTGTGGCACTTGTAGGGCAGAGAGCTTCTCAGCCCCCAGCCGTGGGGGTCAAGCATCCAGAAGCCTGAGGAGATGCAGTGAGACACATTTTCCCAGGCAGAAAAGGTAGTTCTGATGTGTCTGGTCTGTGGACCAGAGTTTGAGAAACCCTGGGTCTGTCCTCTGTGCGGATCCACAGCTGAGGTGAGTGTGATTAGCATCTCCACTGGGCGCGCTGGAGTAGGGATTTCTGACGTTGGGGGGGGGGGGAAGAGGGGGAGGGGGCACAGTAAACAGGGGAAGGCATAATTGATCGGGGGATTTTATTATTTGATTTCCCCCACCCCCAGATATTTATAGCTCACATGATACCACAAAGAGACCCCTTGACTTTAAACTCATAAAATGCCTACTTGGGAGTCAGACTGTAATTTACTTTTCTAAGATGCCTCAATTATATCCAAGGAAAAGCCTGGTTACATTTTTAAAACTCTGGAGCAGCAGCTTTTAAATTTATTCAGACTAATGAGCACGTATAAATTTGGTGAATGCTAATTCACGGGAGTCAGTGGCGGCAGTGGAAGAAACACAACAAGAGTGTCACAGCCGGGGAACAAAGTGAATGGGTGATGTGAGTGACAGTCGAGATTTCTTTTAACATCACTAAAAGGCGGCTGAAGTGACAGGTAAGGGGACAGATGCAGGATTCTGCTGCATGGGGAGAATTTGTGTACTATCAGGCAGGGACACGTCGACCCGACACCAACTTAATAAGTTCAGCAGGGAAGGGGAGCGGGGACAGAGGGTGTGCAGCTAGGCAGAAGGGCATCCACCCTGCTTCCTAGGGATGTGGGGCATTGGGGAACTCGGCTTCCCATCGAGCTGGGGGCCCTCTTCTTCTAGCGGATTTTGCAGGATGTAGGCATATGGTTTAAATCTGTTTCCACAGATCTCAGAAATGAGTTTAGCCTCCTCTGGAGACAGCTTCCACTTAGGATCATCTCGAAGGGAATGAAATCCTAAATCAAAACCCATCAGCGTACACCTGGATTTCCAGAGAGTGGCTCCCCAATCAAATCTGCAGGCTTCTCAAGTCAGGAGCCTCCAGCGCGGGGAGAAAGCAATGGGAAGCCAAGCTTTGAAACGGTAGTAAGTGTGGCTCTGTGACCCGCAATGGCACTTGGTGGGAGTGGGGGGTGGGCAGGGGTGTTGAGATGGAATGTGAGCTCCAAGGTCTCCTGGCTTGGGTTTCTGGAGGCCAGAGTGACACCGTCTCACAGTGGTACTCTGGGTATGTGCTCATCTGACCTCACGGTCCCAAGACCCATGCATGTAGCCCCGTCCACCTCTGCACCTTTCCAATCCCCACTCTGTCCATGAGTCTCTGGGTGCCTGGTCTATGGAGTTGCTCACCGTCACCATTTGTTATGGACGGAATTGTGGCCCTACTCCAAGCTCATAGGTTGAAGACCCAAGCCAAAGTGTGGCTGTCTATGAGGTAGGACTTTTAAGGAAGTAGTTAAGGCTAAATGAGGTCATAAAGGTAGAGCTCTGAGCCCACAGGACTGACTCTTTAAAGGAAGAGAAAGGCCCCAGAGCCTTCTTTTTGCACGTGAGCACAGAGGAAAGGCCTCGTACATTCGCACCGTGAGGAGGAGGCCCCTCCAGAAGCCACCTGATCACCTTGATCTTGGACTGCAAGCCTCCAGATCCCTGAGAAAGCACAAGTCTCTCAGGTAAGTTGCCAATGGCAACACTTCCCAGAGTGCCTCCTAGGCTTCAGGCCTCCTCTGTTGTTTCTTCTGTTTGAAATGTCTTTCCTCCTGCCCCACAAGTGGTGAGCAAACAACCCTCCGCTCAGACACCTGAGGCTTTCCTGCATTTCTCCGGATTGGAAAGGGCATACCTGTTTCAGGCTTATTAACACCCATGTCCCTTCTCTTGTAACTGTGACTGCACTGCCTTGAAAATGTGGCTTTATCTGAGGTGCCCCTCAACTGAGGCCACAGACTCAGACCTACATTGTGATGTGTACAGAACCTAGGCCGTACCCCCGGCCCCCACGGACTCAGGCTTCCTTTACTGCTTGTAAAATAGTTGACTGAGGGATGGATGAAATGGACGGGTAAATAAAGAATGGATGGATGGATGGATGGATGGATGGATGGATGCAAAATGACTGCCTTTCCCAGTCTAAAGCCCCAAGAAGTCCAGACAGGAAGACACTGAGGTCAAAGTCAAGACCTGACTATGTACTCTCTCCATGCACACCAGTCTCATCAACAAGCTTTCATTACTAGACAATTCTTGTCCATTGTGTGTGTGTGTGTCCATGCTACTGGCTGCTGAATCTCTGCATTTTGACTGGTTTTCCCCAGTCCTTGCTGAGTCCACTGGACCCTTTCTTTCTACTGAGTGTTGTCACCTCCCTTTGCTAGAATGGCTTTAACTCAAAGTTGAGTGGTCACAGTGTGGTGAAGCAGCAGTCACAGGCCTTTTGATAAAGGGCCATCTCCTTTAGTATCACCAATAAAGAGCTAGAACTCGGTGTCACTGACCACTCTCATGGTGGCACACCAGAGACACAGCTAACCGAGGGCAAAGGCAGAGCTCCTGTAGTCGCTTCTCCGCAGCCCGAGTCAGAAACCTGGAGCTGCAGGAGCAGCGCCACCACCCTGGGCCTCTTGAGAGATGGACAGACACCAGCGCTACTGGAACTGCACCTGCTTTTTCTGCAAGAAAGAATTAGTCTGGGAGGCATATTTCTCTTTGAAAGAATTTTACTGGGGGATATTTCCTACTGTGCTGCAAGCTGACCTCTTGGACAAACACTGTCATAAAAACGTGCTATTTGCTACGAGTGCATCGGGAGTTTTAAATCATCAAACTAAAGGACCCCAGGCTCTGACAGTAAAATTTTCATTCAAAGAAGGACTCAGCTTCCCAACATAATAAATTATATATGACTGGGACATATAAAACATTTAAAGATATACAGAATCTCTCTGCATTTGTGTTCAGTGGGAAGGTTCAGCTCTTGAAGTACTTTTTTATGTCAATCCTTCCTATTCATAAGAAGAAAAGAGAAATAAGAAGCAAAAAAAAGAAGCCTCTGCACCACATCCTAGAGTTCAGATTTTATTTCTATTTTTCTCTCTGCTTTTTGCAGGTATGTGTTGGAATGAGGCATTGGCACAGGAGTAGTTAGGGGGAATGGGAGAGTCTTTGGTTACCCCTAAAGCCAAAGTGATTCCATATAAACAGCAGACACACACATCCGGGTCTTGAAAGAGCTAAGACAGGTATGCATCAGGGTCAGGGGCTACTGGTAAGGAGCAAAACTTACACAAATGAAAGTTGGAATACTGGGGACAGTTCTCTGAAGGGCAAGGAGTTTAGACAAATGTATCAAAATGATTGACACACAATATTCCTAGGTCAAAGCAATAAGCACAGCCTTGTCATGTGATTCACAATAAATGACAAAGTTTTTCTTCCTGTATGGACAAGAAGCTGACCCCAGCATAATTCAAACACATTATTATGCATTCATCAACAATTACTGTGTAAAGGCTGCATAACAAATGTCCCCAGAATTTGCAACTGTAACAAAGATTCTGGCACTTAGGAGTCTACAGATCATCTGCAGTTTGACTGAGCAGTTCTGATACAGGGTGATGATCACCTGGGCTTGCATCTAGACTACGGTCAGATTCAAGTAGGCCATGTGTTTCTTCCTTGAAGTCCACTCTGCTCATGTGAATGGCAAGAATCTGAGAGGATCAACAAAAACAAGCAATGCCTTTAGAGGCCCTGGCTCAGAACTGTTTCTCTGTTCTTCCACCCTATTTCGTCAGCCTGAGGTCAAGTCCCACACTGGTGACACAACAAAATAATGCTTTGGTAGGTGATTTTGAAAAGTCCCATGACTGAGGACATGCACCTAGAATTCAAATTCAAGGACAGCATGACCTACTGAAATTAACTTCCTCTATCTTCCAGGCTCTTCCTTTGACTCTGATCCTAATTTGTTATGAAACTTAAGTCATTTCTCTCTTTAATTCCAGTGATGATCAGAGCGTGGATCCCAGATGGAGATGAGCACTGGCCTGTCTGTGGAGTCTGTTCAACATGGGAAGCTTCCTGCCCCATCCTGGACCCGGCATCTACCCAAGTTCACAAGCACTGAGTGAAGGTCTGACCCCACGGCCTCCTTTACCGTCACCATATCTCACTGTCAACCAGGAGGAATAGAGAAAGGGGGAAATGTAAGTAGAACTGACAGGTTAGACGATACTTTTTTAAGTGAAAACCGAGAGCTAAAAGCACCTCCCAAGCTGCAGACAGCGCTCTGCCTGTGCCTCTCACCCCTGGCCAAGCCCACATTCCAGCTGAGGTATTTTGTTAATCATCTTTTATGCAGAAACCTGATCTAAACCCTCAGGTCACCTCGATGTGATTCAATCTGTTTTTGTTTTCTGAAATCCTGTCTGCCTAGTGGTCCCTCCTAAGCACATTCAGCCCTGGGAGGGGAACCAAGACAACTCCATGCTAAAGCCTCCTTCCTCCTTGATTCCTGAGCCAGAGCCTGGCCTCCCACTGCCAGGACACTGCAGCAGGGTACAGCTGGAGGCTCCAGCCAGGGACAACCAGAAGCAGGCACAGGCAGCTGTGCCAGCAGATAGAGCCACTAGGTGACCACCCAGGACAAGTCTTAGACTTGGAGAAAGAAGGGAGATGTAGCTCCAGCACATCCAGAGAAAATGGTGATTGTAGCAATAATAGCAGCAATAACAAAGTAGCACAATTATATTGTTAATATATATAATACAATGTATAAGAATGCACATTAATATTATACAGATCACATGTGATATTATATGTAATATGATATATGATTTCATATACATATGAAATATGTATAGCACCTGTGTGGGTGACCACCCAGGACCCATCACTAGGGTAGGACAGGGCTTGGCTCCCCAGGCAAGGGTGAGGGCCAAGGGTCTCCTAACAAACCTGGACCCACGTGAGCTCCATGAAATGAGGCCTATCTCAGGGCTTCACGGAGCTCATTGCCCAGTGATAAGGATGACAGGATGATTAGTTAACAAGGGTGATATTTTGCTGTAGAATATTATAAATTAATGTAAAGTGTGGCAATAACACAATATAATACAGCATATTCAATCAATCATGCTCTAGCAATACAATACATGTCCTTGTATCGTGTGCCCAATCCGCTAACTCCATATCAGATTATGTGCTCATACAATATTGTAGCTCATTGAGAGTAAGTGTATTACATCATTATCATAATGTATTAAATTAGTGTCATATAAATACATCATGTTGCTATACATATTTCATATGTATATGAAATCATACATATTACATATAATATCACATATGATCTACATAATATTAATGTGCATCTTATACATTGTATTATATATATTAACAATATAATTGTGCTACTTTGTTATTGCTGCTATTATTGCTGTAATCACCATTTTCTTGGGGTGTGCTGGAGCTACATCCCCCCTGCTCTTTTCTCCAAGTCCAGGACTGTGTGCTTCACCCCCAGGAAATTCTTCTCTCTTAAATAAAATTTGTCTCCAAGTCTCCACTGCTGTCTGAGGCCAGGAGGAGAGGTGGGAGATACTGTCTGCTCAGAGTGCCCTGGAACCCCATTAGATTCTAGACTCAGCCCTGGGCTCCAGCCAGCTTCCTTTGGAAAGTTCAGCTCCCTCATTTGTGAGCAGTGATCATCTCCGCACCAGACTCTGCCACTCTGTATGAAAAGGATATTATCCCCTTCCTCATAGTCTGAGGGAGACACAGCTACCTGAGTGCCCACAGCAGGTGACTCTTGGTAGGTCCCTGGCGAGTGGCATTTTGTTAACGAGCGGCCTGCTTTTCTACTGGAGCTAGGAAAAGTCATGCTGGGCTGCCAGGAAAATGACCAGAGGGCAGCCTGGTAGGAGACTCAAGAATCTCACTTTCAGTCCCAGTATCTGCACTGCCAAGGCTGAGCACCAGCAGCCCAGAAAGTTAGGCTGATGTCTGCTGAGGCTAGCCTCTGCTAGAAGACTCCATGAAGGACAAGTGGCAACAGGGCACATACTGATGGACATCCCTCTGTGCCTGGTCCCAAAGGGACCATCCTCAGCCATCCTCCTGTAGGATTTCTCTGTCCTAAATGCTCAACATGTCCCAGTAAAATTCTGTGGATCATGCAAATCTTGTCCCCAGAGTCCCTCCTTTCTGCTCTCTAGTTCCATTGACATGAAGGGCACTGAACTGTGTGCTCACTGTGTGTCTCTGAGTCCTCGCACAGTACAGCATTTCCCTTCTGCATGTCTGGTATGTGGTGAGACCTTGCTGCAGAGCATGGCACTACTTCAAAAAATTTCTTCCAGTGTTTGGAATCTGCTCTATGAACAGGAAAACATAGTGGTCACTAGCCATGTGCTCCAACTTAAACTCAAATTGTTGAAATGAAGCAAAATTAAAAATGCAGATCCTATCTGGCCGGGCACATCTCAGGTGCTCAAGGGCACAGGTAGCCATGGCTCTTGTGCAGAGACACTGCAGGACACATCCTTGTCTTCCAGAACATTCTGCTGGACAGCACTGCTCAAGATCCCTTGGCCCCTTCAGACCTCTGGTTTCCCAGCACTGTGTCTGGACCTATCATGATTGTCTGTGCACTGGTTCAACAGCACTCTGGCCCCAACGAGATTCAGCCCCATGAGGGCTTCTGTCATTTCAGTGGCCACACTAAAAACAGGCCTGACACACAGGGTGCAAACAATATCTGCTCATGTGAATGAGCAGAAGTAGGAGCCTCCATTCCCCATCAACTCGGCCACAATGTACAAACTGTCATATCTGAGGGGCACAATCCTCTCAGAAGGTTCCCAGCTCTCCCCGGACCCCAAGTACTACTTTTCCAGCCCCACCTGTCTCCAGCACATACTCTGTGGACCTCAGCTCTGCCCACAGTGGTCTAGGCAGGTCTTGCAGCCTCCACCCACCTTGGCTCCGTGGGCTGCAGGGACGCCATCCTGCATCTCCCCTGCAGGGTGCAACTCCAACCAGCCTTTGAGGACCAGATGAAAGGGCTGCTCCAGGAAGGGCTCCTGAATCCAAAGCTTCTCTCTTGTCTCCTCATCTCCTCTTCCAGAAAGGGAATTCCAGTAAGATAGCCTTTGCCCTTAATTGTCTTGGACTTTGGACACTACGATTCCAAAAAATGTCCGGCCTGCTGCCTTGCTGTGGCTGGTTTCGTCCACATTTGTGTCTTACCTATGATTTAAGAGCAGAGTGCGTGACTAGCTTGAAGCCATGTTCCCAGGCCCTGAGAAAGGCACTGAACATCCACTATAGGCAGAGAACCCACTGTTTGAATGAACATAAAATTACATAATTGATTACTTTTTAAAGCTATGATTTTTCTATGTATAGATGATGATGGCCACTAAAGCACTTCCTTCTCCCTAAGGTGTACTACTTGGGTATTTTATTTTAATTTTTGCAAAGATTCATACTAGACAATAAGATACAAAGCTCTGTAGCTTACGGAACTTGTGAAACCAGATTCTAAAATTAAGAATTTATTACAAACACTGGTTAAGAGACCCAGGGCTGAAAGACGCAAATTCCTAAATTGAAACCGTCTGGTGGGGAAAGGACATATATTCATCTTTATTTTGTTACAAAGTAAATTAATTAAAGTAGGAAAAATGTGCACCATTAGTGTCATATTGTATTTTAGATCAATATTAATTGTGCATTTGAAAATAACATATCTTTGATCAGTATTTAAATAGAACAGCTACAAATGTGGTACCATTCCTACAGCTCATTTATAAACGTGTTCAGCGTCACTGAGATCACCTCTATGTGTTTAAGGCTTGCTAGGTCTTCGTCATCCACAGTCACATTTTGTTCTCACGAAACCCCACCAGAGGATCCTATTTAAAACCAGCTCTCCATATATCACCAGAAAGACCTGTTGATAAGAAACAGCTTAGTTTATCACTTGATAAAGAGACAGAAAAGCAGCCACGCAGGGTGGCATATACCTGTAATCCCAGTGGCCCAGGAGGCTGAGGTGGGAGGATCACAGATTTAAAGCCAGCCTCACTAACTCAGCAAAACTCTGAAAAATTAAAAAAAAATACTTTGTGACATTTGTCAATAAATGGATGGATCTGGAGACTATCATGCTAAATGAAATAAGCCAGTCTCCAAAAAACAAGGGTTCAATGATTTTTCTGGTATATGGATGCTAACCCGCAATAAGGGGTGGAGAGAAGTAAAAAAGAAAAAAAAATACAAGTTCAGTGAGCAGACATAGAGGAATGAAGGGGAGGGAGAAGGGATAGGGAAAGGAAAAACAGTGGAATGAATCTGACCTGACTTTCCTGTGTACCTTTTTTTTTTTAATATTTTGTTTAGTTGTAGATGAACACAATATCTTTATTTATTTTATATGATGCTGAGGATCGAACCCAGTGCCTCACGTACGCGAGGCAAGTGCTCAACTGCTGAGCCATAACCCCAGCCCCTCCTGTGTACCTTTATGAATACGCCACAGTGTATCTCACTATCGTGTATATCTACAAGAAATTTATTTAAAAATAACCATGGGTAAATAGCATGTACATAAAGACCATACAAGGGGATGGAGCGGGGAGAAGGGAGAAAAAGGAGAGATACTGGGGTCTGAATTAGAACAAGATATATTCCATGCTTTTACAAATGTATCTGGATGGATTCTATTGTCGTGTATAACTAAATGAACCAATAACAAAATAAAGAGGGCTGGGGATGTGGCTCAGTGGTAATGTGCACTTGGGTTCCATCCTCAGTACTAAAAAAAAGAGAGAGAGAAGCTCAAAGGTGCAGGTGCTCTAAGATGCGGAAGAAGACTAGAATCCATTCCTAATTGGCAGTTTTCCAGGTTTCTCTGAGCAGTGTCCTAGCGCAGGGTGTGACCAAGGTTGGCTGGGGATCCTGACCCAGCAATCCAGGATGGATAGAGGTAGCAAAAGGAAGATGTGGGAAGGAAGTAGTTAAAGAAGGTCAGGGTGAAAACTCCCTGTTATGTTTTGGGCCAAAGAAGATTTGTTCATTCTTTGCGGAAGTGCTTTTAATGAAAGTCAAAAAATTTACTTGTTAGCAAAATAAGTCATGCCAGCCAAAGCCATGGAAGGGAACCATCATGTTAATGGGGACAGAAAATTGAGCTAATAGAGTGAGTTTCAGACCTTGATGATCTAGCTATGTGGGGGGGTAGATGTTTTTAGTTCTCAAGCCAAGCTGAATAGAGGAGAAACAGAGAGGTTGTGCTTTGCCTAACGTCACACAGTTTCTTGAAACAGGATAGTGTTTCCTTCTTCCACAGTTGTATGTACAGAGTGCCTGACTTGTTCTTTAACTTCAGCATGTGAATTAGCAGCCCCTCCTTATCTGCAGGAAACCCAACCCCAGGAGGAAAGGAGAAGTGGAGAAAGCTGTTTTTCACCTTCTGTAACAGCATATGCAAAATAAGTCCTTAATTTGAGTGCTTTTTAAAAATCTACAGTTGATTTCTGATCTATTAAAATGTTATATAAGTAGAGATATAAATACATAGCGATCAATATTTTATTCAATTATCTTTGCCCCTCTGAGCCACCTTCAAGGCAGGTGGCTATTCAGAACACTGGGAATTTTAAGTGCTGGTTTGTAGCTAGTACTTAGTGACTTAATTTTATTCCGTGAACTATTGGGGGCAAGTGGCAAGGTGCTATTCTCTTTCAGGGAGGTAAATCTGTGGGATGAATGTGAGATGGGGTACGAGGGCCTAATGGAACATGTTAATAATACAGTAAGTTAACACTGCCAGCTCCTCTCAATGCAGCTGCCAAAGCTGAGATTCGAGGGCCCCCCAAACCTCTCCATCTTGTTCTCACTTGGAAACCCTTCCTCACTTCCTCGGCACCATGGCGCCATTCTGTTCCTGTCTCCTGTGGTCACAACACAGCACCCAGCACCCAGCTCTGCTTTCCCTTGCTTGACCTGTGTGTTGTCTTGTTTGCGAATTCCATTCACTTTCTCCTTTTCTGTGCGAAGAAGAAGATTTGGAACAAGACATTTAATGTTGAAGCTCCTTGACAGAAATCCCTGGAAACAGAATTCTAAGAGAAGACGTTCAGCAGAGAAGAGGGCAGAGGGCAAGAAGGCTCCTATGGGAGATTGCTGGAGCAGCGTCTGCCCTGAGGGGATTCCAGGGGGCAGAGAGTCCCACCCAGCCTAAGGTGAGGCCAAGGTCTCTTCAACCCTTCCCTATCCCATGATGCCCTTAGACTCCAGAGTATGGATTTAAGCCCCTCTCCCTGTCCCCAGATACCCCAGTGCCCACCCATCTATAAACTGGGTCCGAGAGTACCTACCTAGCAGAGGCGTCAAAGAATGTGCAAAAGCCTATTAAAAGACTTGGCCAATGGTAGCCTTTAGAAGAGATGCAGTCCACCTGTCCCCAGCAGTAGGCACATCTGAGTGATGGGACTGTCTTATTGTACTATTAAACTTTAGAGTTCTTTTGGTGTTTGCACATATGAACATCTTTCCTCTTACCCCAAAATCAAATGCTATAGGAAAAGACGTGTGTGTGCATGTGTGTGTAAAGAAGCCTCCCCTAGGGAAGACTTCACACCTAAAGATGAAAACTTCTACAAACTTCATGCTCACTCTGGGGGTGAGAAGACGGCAGGCTGGAGAAGTTCGGACACTTGCAGCCTTGGCTTTAGACACTGGGCCCTCCAGGGCTGGTCTCAGGAGGGCTTTTCTTTTTGCATTAACTCTGTACTTCGTTCCACCTGATTGAATTCACCTGCCCTCCTTAAAAAAAAAAAGTTAACGTGAATCCTGGTACGCGCCCAAATTCTACAATTATGCCAAAAGGGATTTGTTTCTTATTGGAAGTTTACTGACCTCAGGAATGGGGTGGGGGTAGCAGTGGAAAACTTGATCTAGGAAAGGATGGTAGAATTAAGGAGAGAGAAAAGAACATAACAGCGAAACCTGGGGACCTCTTGGAATGCCCTTTTCTCAGGCTGCACAAGTGACCCAGGATGTAGTCTGGGAAGGAAACCAAAGGTGGGTCAGGCTCTTGGGCTGAAGACAGGTGTTCACCACCCGATTGGCTCCAGCCTCATCCGGTGCCTTGCAGAAGCTGTACACCCCTGGGGAGGGTGCCACCCATTGCCCACAGGAAGTAGTTGTTTGGCTGCTTTATTGCCTGTAGAAGGGTCGTAAAAACCTGGTGCAGCCCGTAGAGGGAAGTGTGGTCGGAGATAAGGGAGAGCCAAGGGGTGATGCTGATGCAAAACTTGAAGACCGTGCTTTATAGACACATCGGAAATCACGTGCAGGCCGGTAGAACGGTGGAGCAGCCTCCAGTGTCAGGACCCCAAGGCAGGGGCATGTGGCCCTGGCAAAGGCCATCTGCAGGGTGTGTGATCTGTTCCCTATGAAAGGATGGACCTGCGATTTAAACAGCATGTGCTTGCTTGGTAGCTTTCGTTTATTCATTTAACATCGCCCTTAAGCGCTGTGTCTATGCAAAGCTCTGGAGAAGGCTGGGAAAGGACAAGTCCCTGCTATGGAGGGTTTGCAGGACCCAGGAGGGACTCCCGCTGCCCCCTTCTACCCACTTCATCCTGCCCAGCATCCCCTGCCAAGTCTCCAGCAGTTCAGATCCAGCTTTGGTGTCTGCTTCCAGGGTGCTGCCCAGGGGCGGGACTGAGATACCCCAACCAGCCATGTGCTGCAAGCCACCCACTCTGCGCACTGGCTCACCAAATCCTGCCCAGTGAGTGCCGTCCGTCCCCTTGGTGGCTTGGAATTGGCGATGGTGGAAGCATTCACACCACAGAAACCAGGGACATCTGAAACTCAGCCCTCCTGCTCCTGTCCCCCAACCCCCAACCTCCATCCCCAATCATGAAGTGTCTGGAACACCTCTGTCCCCAGCCTTGTGGGAGCTAGGTGCTTAGGAGTCTGAAGGATTCTGGTCCACTGAAGATGGTATCAGGGTGGTATCGATTCCTAGCTACAGCCATGACCTGGGTGCTGATCTCCTTTGATGTTTTCTTTTCTTTTCTGTTTTCTGGTGGTGGGGACTGAACCCACATTCTGGCACATGCTGAGCAAGCTCTCCACCACCAGGCTGCACCCCAGCCTCCCCCTGACTCTTCTCCTGATGTCAGATAAAACTCCTGTTGCTACGTATCCCAAGAATCCTTCACGTAAGCTCTGGTCTCTGTGTGCTGGCTGCTGGAGTCTGTCTGTTCAAGAGCTGCGGTCGCCCCTGCCTGCTGGAAATTCCCTAGTCACCAACAACTCTGTAATTTTATAATCAATGAGAAATTGTACTGGCAAGAAGGCAAGTGCAATAGGTCAAATCCAAAGCAATATGCCCTGATTGTAATAGTCTCTCTCTCTTCTCTCTCTCTCTCCCCCCTCCTCTCCTTTCCTCTCCTCTTCTCTCCCCTCCCTCCTTCCCTATTTCTCTTCTCTCTCTCCTCTCTCTCTCTCTCTTTCTCTCACTTCTCTCTTTATTTCAATCTCAGAATCCCCAAGGACCTAAAGAGACCATTTGTATTCATAATGGATAAGATGCTCTGGAATCTGTCGTTTAATGACATCATGGTGAGAGATGAAAATGGTCACCAAAAGAAACGACTGGCCCAAATGAAGACAAATAAGTGAATGAATACTGTGTGCATGACTTGCTTTTGATAAGGAACATTCCTGATTGGCACAGGGAGAAGAAAATTTTCTTTGGGGCCCTTGATATTGGTACAAATAAACAAAAAAATCATGTTAGAGGATTTTTCACTTAGCAGCAGAATGTAAACATCCGTTTTCTTAACCTCAAAGTGGGTTCCAGAATACTGATCTCAAGACTGAAGTATTGTTTGCGGCCCTTTCAGTGTGTATATGTGTAAGAGAGATAGAGACTAAGGCATCTAGTAGGTACTCAATAAAAGGGTATTTCTTTTTTGTCTCCTTTTTTAGTTATTGGAGTATCTGGAGATAAAGGCACCAAGATTCCTTTGCTGAGTGTTTTCATTATTAAAGCAGAGAGATTGCCTTCTGCTGTCTCTGTAAACACTAATGCAGGAGTGAAAACAACTCTGATAAACCTGGCACCAGCCAAGTGTGGCCATGCAGAAGAATGCAGCGGGTGCGGAGGTCGGAGGCACCAATGCCAGAGACTTAAGGCCCCCGGGGCATGCGTGCGTGTGTGTTTCAGAGAATGCATTCTTTTAACTGAATAAAGACTATCTCAATGCTTGCGCTAACTTTATGCTGGCAATTCTGCAGTGAACTGGTCACAACACACGGAAGCAAGGGGGCCTGGATTTCTGGGTTTAGTTCCTTCCATTGAAATCCAGTCAGGGCAGGGAAGGGGGAGTGGGCAAGTTGCCTGACAAATTGCTCGGGATTTATTTTCCATCATTTGTATTATATCACATAGGTTTGGAATACAGCTCAATGGATGGACCACATAATAGCCTGCACGTTTAATATGATTTCTGCTACAAGCAAACTAGTACCAGATAAAGCATTCATATCTTAATGATAGGTAAATAATCCTCCAGTGTCACAGATGAGCATGTGACAGGTAGGCATTCTCTATTCATGAGAACACCTTTATTTTCATACCCCATTACAGCAGAGGTATCACAACGTCCGTGTCCGTATTGCTACACAGACAATAAACTGTTCACACACTCCCACACGCACGCGTGCACACACACACACACATGCAAGGTGATGCCTGGATTACTTCACAATCATGGTCCCTATAGATGCAGAAGGTGTCTGTCCACTTCCCTACGAGAAACGGCACTAGATGAGACAGGAAGCCAGGCTTTGGGCATCCTTAAGATGGGTTCAAATTGCAGGATTTTCCCGGCTAGCTGTGTAACTTAACACAGTGTTTTGCAAACTGTAAGATTCCCAGCAGTCACTCAACAATCTTGTTAAAATGCGGATTCTGGTTCCGTAGGGCTGGAAGGAACTTGTGACTGTGCGACTGTGCGTTTCACCTGAGCCCCACTGTGGAAGGTGCTCCCATGGGTACTCGTCGGGCAGCAAGGACATAAACCCTACAGTGCATCTTCCCTGAGCCTTAGTTTCTTGTCTGCATCATGTAGATGGTTTAGTACTGCTGTGGGGATTATTCCAAACAATGCTTCTCAAACCTCTCGCCCAGTGTCTGGCCCATGCTGGGCTCTGCCGGTGAACACTGTTACTATTATTAATAACGTGCTCCCAAGAACAGCGCGGAGATTAGCCACCCGATGGGAACAAGGTCACATAAACTGGATGCATGTGGCTCCATCACCTCTCGTATCTTGCAGCTGATGACAACATTGTAGATCTGCTTAGCCCCATAAATTCCAGGGGCAGCGCGTTGCGTATTCCACCCTCGTCTTCCCCTAAATAATAATCAAATCCGGAGGGCCCTAGAAGAAGAAAACCTGTTTGCCATAGAAAGATTCCACGGCTCAGCAGAGTCCTGGGTGTGCTGGCTAGAACTTCATTTCCCAGGGACTGGCGGAGCCCATAATCCCTGAAAACCGAGCACAAGTCCCTGCATGATGTCCTTGTGCCCTAAGCCGCTAGGACTCACTTGCAGCTCTGTGGGAGGCCTCCACGTTCTCTTTGATAAGTTGTCCGACCCAAGAAAACTGAAAATATGTCCATTATTGTGGAAGCTGCTGGGAGGATATGGGATTAGTGGCGGAGAGGGTGGCAGATCTTGGGGTCCTGGGGTGCCAAGTGTGACTCCTGACCTTGTGCTTTCCGAGAGGGAGAGTCTGGGTTGCTTTAAGGAGTGCAGGAGCCCCTGAAAGGCAGGGAAGAGGCAGATCTGGGCTGCCTTCCCCCACAGGCACATGGGTGGTGGGCTAGGGTGTGAAGAAGGGGGTTAGCACCTGTGGAAAGCGAGGCCAGCTCCAGCCAACTGTGCCCTCCCTCCCTGGTGCTAAAAGGAAAGAGCTGGAGAAGAACATGCAGAGAGCGCAGGCGAGGCCATGGGCGCTGAGCCCTCCTCCCCAGCACAGCATGGGGAAGGGTAAGTAGGTTTTGCTCTTCTGGAGGGCAATTTGGCATCCTGTTTGCAAACCTTTAAAAACGTGCATACCCTTGGACCTCACAGACCCGCATCTGCAAAAGTACCCCCAGGTAAACACATGAATATGTGGAAAATGGACCTTTTGGGTGTTGTGCCTCAAAAACGGGATGAAAGATTTCTTTTTTTTTTTTTTTTTATTGTTTGCATGTTGGTTTGTTACTCCTGAAGGGTAGGGGAAGCAGAAAACTAAACTAAAACAACACGAAAGGACAATAACGGAGTCAAAGCCAAATACTTTTCTGTTTAAAGCCATAGTAGAGTCCCTTGCCCAGGGCAGAGGCCAGAGATGGCCCTCGGAGGAGGCTGTCCTCTTGCTGGGAAGCCAAGCCTGCGTGGGGAGGAATATTAAGCAAAAGCCATACCAGAATCCCCAGGTAAATCTGAGAACGCAGGTGTGTCAGGCTGAGAATCGGAGTGCTCTGCTTGGTTATGATCATGGTGAAGGGCTGTTTTTAGCCAGAGCCACGCTTGTGCAAGCTGGGACACTCCTTTACAGCCTCCTCTAGGTAAGGTTCAAGCTCACTGCTACTCACCTGGAAAGAGTGGCTAGGAAGCCATGCTTACTCGTGGGAGAGAGAGAGGCAGTGCCGGCAGCCCAGGGACCTGCCCTCCATTCACTTAGAATCTAGTGGACTCAGATTAAAGCAAGCATGAGCAAGTCATCACACAGACACAAACGATGCCACGATCAATAATGTCTAGGAAGAGGGAAACATAGCTAGAGGATAGTGATGGGAGAGAGTCACTTGGGTGGGGACTGTCTCCCAGGGCCCTCTAAGGAGAGATCAGGCTATCAGGATTTGTGTGTGGAATGTTCCCCCAAACATCATGTGTTGAAGGTATGGTCCCCAATGCAGCAATGTCCAGAGGTGGTCTTTTGGGAAAAGATTGGATCATGAGACCTTTGCTGTCCATCAGTGGATTAATCCATTTGGTGGCTTAATAATTTGGGTGGAGGTAGTAGAAACTATAGACAGGGCATGGTTTCAGGTCATTCAGAGACCTGGCTGGTGAAGGCTCTATATTAATATTGACTCTCACAGTCACAGCATGAAGTGAGAGAGGGGCTCAGGGTCTTGCTCCAACAATTGAAATGCACATGTCATTTCTGCCCACATTTCATTCGCCTCAACAAATCATATGACACCATCTAATTTCAAGAAATAATGAATTAGCAGTTAGTTCTGCCATGTTTTAGAAAGAGGAATCATCAGAAATTGTTGAAATAACTTTAGTGACTACCACAGATAATAGGTAATAATAAGAGTAGCGTCAATGGACAGGGTGGGGGTTCTCAAAGAGGCTGCAGAATTTCTACACTGGGAAGACTGAAGTGAATGGAAAGTTTAGAGAAATATAATGTGTGGGATGGCCTCAGGCTAAGTTTTAGAGATGGTAATTGAAAGATGGGATCATTTGTGTAGATAAGAAGTGGAGTGAAGGATACCCATTCTCAGGCCTTAGTGGGCACTGGAGTCACATGGGGGCTCATTTCAATAAGGATTGTAAACTCATAGCCTGAGAGCTATTGAAGATTTATCTATCAAGTCCGCAGGTAATGCTGACAACCTTCATACTTAAAGCTATGGGTGTGCAAGTCCTGGTGTTAGCCAAGCAATGGTATGAATGATGCAGTAATTATGACTGATGGGTGGAGCCAGCTGCTAAATAACTAATGAATAGTGAGCAACTAAACAACAGCAACCAGGAGGATGATGGCAAAGTGCAATGACTTCAAAGATTTTTAATATGGAAAGAAGAAAAAATCACACTGGAAAGCAAAGAGCACAGTTACTCTGCCTCCATATTTTAAGGCATATGGGATTGATGTGGTTTGTGATGAAATGAAACCTTAATTGTGTTTTTAGTGAGTTTTGGCTAATATTCCTGCCTGCTTAATCACAATCCTGTCCTTTTGCATTACTCCAGAAAGGTTCCTTTGACTACTTCCCAGTCAATCTTAAAAAATGCCAATTGTTCCAATCCATGAGCATAGTATACCTATCTTCATATTTATGTCTTCTTTGATTCCCCAGAGAGGAAGAGGGCAATCTCAGTGTAAGATTGTTGTTTTCCTTTTCTTTCTTTCTTCCTTTCTTTCTACTTTTTTTGTCTATTTGATTTGTTTATCCCTAAGTATAGTATTTTATGCTATTGAAAATGGAATTTTTGAAATTTCATTGTTCACTCCTAGTACATAAAGCGAGGATAATTCCTGCATATTGACCTTGTATCCTATGATCTTGTTAAATTCATATTTTGTATGAATTGTTATTTGTATTAAAATATTTTGTTTTGATTCAATCCTTCAGAAAATCTATGTACATAATTTTATCCTTTGCAAATACAGACAATTTTATTTCTTCACTTTTAATATTTGTGTGGCATTTTGGGTCTTTTTCTTGCCTTACTATTCTGACTAGAAACTCAAGTGCAATGTTGAATCAAAATGGTAATAATGGGCACCCTGGCCTTGTTCTGAGCCTTAGAGGGACACTTCTCCATCAGCATAAAGTATGATGCTAGCTGTAACTACAGGCTTTTTATAGATGCCTTTATATGATTGAGAAAGCCCCCACACACTAATTTCCTGAGAATTTGAGTCATGATTAAGTAGTAAACATTGTTATATATTTATAATTTGTCTATTGAAATGATCATATGATTTTTCTCTGTTGTTCCGTTAAGATGGTAAATTACATTGATTGTTTTCTTTTATCATCAAGAAAAGTTTGCACTTTAAGGAAAAGCTCTCTCACTGAGCCAGAGTGAATTACCTTTTTTTTTTTATGTATTATGGATTTGATTTGCTAACTCCTTGAACTGATTTTTGGATAATGGAAATTGGTCTATAGTTTTTCTTTTCTTATGATGGCCTTATCTTCCTTGGTTTTAGAGGAATTTCCACCCAGAGTTGGAAGTTTTGCCTTCTCTTATGTTTTTCTGAATTTGCATGCTGTTTTTATTATTTATTCCTTAAATGTTGGATGAAATTCACCAGTGGAGATATCCAAGCCTGCGATTTTCTTTGTGGGAAGTCTTTTAAATACCAATTTAGGTTTTTGTATTTAAAACTTCCATTTGCTTTTATTTCATTTTCCTAACTTCTACATTTTAAGGAATTTGTCCATTTAATCTGTTTCCAAATTTGTTGACTTAACTGTCTGGTTGTCATATTCTTTTATCTTTTTGTTTCCTTGGGACCACTTCATTTCATTCCTAGCATTTATCTTCAGGATGTTCCCTCTTTCATTCCTAGTGCTGCTTCTTATCTTCTTTTATGGATTGATTTAATCAGAGGCTTTAAAGGTTATTGATTATTCCATCCATTCACCAGCAAATAACATAACTTCATTCTTCTTGTGGCTGTGTACATTGTGTATGTGTACAAATGGGTGGAACTGGAGAATACTATGCTAAGAGAAATAAGCCAGATACCGAAAGTCAAAGGTCAAATGTTTTCTCTGATAAGCAGAAGCTAGTCCAAACAAGGAAGAAAAGAAAGGAAGGAAGGAAGGAAGGAAGGATAAAATAAGTAAACAAAGGAGTAAATAAGGAGGGGCACAATTCCATTAAAGGTGAAGAGAGATCAGTAGACTAGATGAAGGGGACTGAGGGGGAGGGAAGAGGGATGAGATAGGAGATAACAGTGGATGAACCTGACGGAACGTCACTGTGCACATGTACAGATGCCCCACAGTGGATCTCACCCTTGAGTGCATCCCAAGACACTAGCCAAGAAACAGACCTGTAGGTAAACAGCAGAAAGAGCAGCAGAGCAGACAGAAGGGAAGAGGGGAGGGAAGAGGGAGTGCTGTGGACTGAATTAGAGAAATTTCTCGTCCATGCTGTTATAATATGTCAAAATGAATCCTAATGTTATGTAGAACTAAAAAGAACCAATAAAGAATAATGATTAAATTTGTCATGAAAAAGATTATTGAGAGTTTTAAAGGAATGATGTTTGGTTTCATCCCTTTTCTCCTTTCCTGTTTCTATGTCATTGATTTTTTACTATTTTTTTTCACTTAAGGTGTACTTTGTAATTTTTTAAATAATTCCTTAACACGTAAGCAGGTCAGTAATCTAAATCTTTTTCCTGCTTACTGTAATCATCTATACCTCTAATTTATGCTCTTCATGTTGCTTTCTCTGCATCCTGAAAGTTTCGTAAAAATATTTTTATTTTTATTCCATTACAAATATTTTGTTTTTATTCATTATTATTTCTGTTTTGACCCATAGGTTCAAATCTATTGGTTGTTTTGAGAATTTTACAGATATCATTTTGTTTTCCTATTTAGTTTTCAGAATTATCAAGACTTGGTTTATAGCCCAGAATACACTTTATCCTGACAAACATTCTGAGTGCTTTGTATTGTAAATAGCTATCAGGTCAATTTGTATCAAAATGTTTATTTTTTTAACTGGTTTTTAAAATCTTATCCTATCAATTAAAAGCAGAGAATGACATCTTCACCTATAATTAGAATTATTTTCTTTCTCCTTTTTCTTCATGTGCTTTTGAAACTTTCTTTTGCATGAGACATTTGGTATTGCCAAGTGTTCATCTGTGGTCCCTTGACTCTGAGGGTGCAGAATGCGGACTTCACGGGGTGCTCCAGTCAGAGTGGGAGTTGATATCTGGGAACTACAGCCAAGTTCGCACGCAAAGCCACTACCCACACACCAGGGCGGAATGCTTGTCAATTCTGCTGTTGAAGGAACAAAACATTTAAATAGTGCAAATAAACTTTCAGTATAGAGCATGGTGCACAGCAGTTCCATGAATGTCTGCTTCAAGACCACCTTTCTGAAATGCTCTTTGAGGCCCATTTAATGTCGGACGGACGCCATCCTGGACAACTTATTGAGGTCTTGTCTCAAAATACAAAGGGCTGGGAGTGTGGTTTGGTGGTACAGCCCTGGCTTCAATCCTGAAGACTAAGGGGAGAAAGTGGGGGTTGTGGCTCTTGTTTGAGCCCCACTGGCAAGGACACAGCCCCTCTCTCCCAGTTCCCTGCTCTGAGCTGTCATCTTGGGGAAGTTACTTACTGCTGGGCTTCGCTTTCCTCATCTGAGAAGTGGAATAATAAAATTGAATATGTGTGTTTGAGATACAATTGAAAGGAATATGTAATATATTTGGGAATATGTAATATGTATTATGTATAATATGTAATATGTATTATATGTAATATGTATTATGTAATATTACATATTATGTACATATGTAATATGTATCTGCCAATAAGAGGCTGAAGCCAACAAACGTCCATACCAAACTTGTACCGTTTTATCAAAATAAATGAGATGGGACCTGGGTTGGTTTTGTTAGTTTTTATTCCCAAGGTATAGCGATGTCATGATTTTTGTTTACGTTTAGAATATAATTAAAATAAGATTATGTGCATATATAAAGGATTGTTTGCATAGGTAGAGATGAAACTCTTTAATGGGGCGGGGGCGACGAGCACAGCTACTGGGCTGCCTATTCTACGGCACATGAGATGCTGGGGACGCTGGTGAAGTGAAACCTTACCTGTGTTTTCCATGGTGACCTGTCTAGATCTACTAACAGTGTCCAAACTCCCCGGAGCAGGAACCTGGAGTCCATCCACCTCTGTGTCCCTGGGGCCTAGCTTCCGTCCTGCTACACAGCTGGGTTAGTCCTCTAGCCAATTAAGGGTTTAAGTGAATAAATGACTAGAGGGGAAAAAGTAAGTAAAATGGTACAGTCGCCCTGCACTCATTGGGCTTCTGTGTTTTTATGAGTGCATTAGAGTTTCACCTAATTGTGAGGTGCATTTTGACGTATTCACAAATGAATAGAACATAATTTGCTCCATTTCAGCCCCCAGGACCAGCCTCTTCCCTTTCCTCCCTTGACCAGATCCCCTTCCTCTCCTCCATTGATCTTCCTTCTATTAACTCATTTTTTAATGGGTGCCTTATAGTTCTACATAAAAGTGGAATTCATGTGACATGTTCAGACATGCACATAGCATAATTTGGTTAATGTCATTCCTCATTTCTCTTTTTCTCCTTCAGTCCCCTTCCTCTGCTCCTCTGTTCTCCCTTCTTTTTTCATGAGATCTCCTTTAAAAAGAATCCTTGGGCTGGGGCTGCAGCTCAGTGGTAGAGCCTTGCCTAGCATGCGTGAGGCACTGGGTTCGATTCTCAGCACCACATGTAAAGAAGCAAAATAAAAGTCCATTGACAATTAAAAAAATAATAATTTTTAAAATCCTTATTTCTCTCTATCTTCCACATATGATAGAAAACATCCAACCCTGTACTTTCTGAGTCTGGGTTACTCTCTTTGCTTGATTTGGTTCTTGTTCATTGAATGGCTGGAGAGGTAATGAAACTTCCCACATGCCTGTTATCATCTACAGATGTTCAGGGCTGGAAGTACTGCTGTCTACTTGGCCAGGTAGCAAAGGAAAGCCAGTCTGTGCCACAGATGGGATTCAAGTCCACCCAGGGCTCCCAGTGTGTCCCAGCTGTCAATCAAAACTCATTCTCCAGCCCTGGGGCCCACCCTGCTCCACCAGCTGCCTGGACCTCACCTCATCCGGGGAGCAGGATGATGCTTTCCAAGACAACCTTCATATATATGAACCTCACATCTCCTGGAACATGTGTCTGACAGGAAATTGATGTCAAGGCAGGCTGCACTCCAGCAACCGTAATAGGACAAAATTAACCTCTGTGCAAGCAAACCCTTCCCAAACGCGGTGGTGGAGACTAATAAGCTGAGCGCTTATCTGGGTGAGACTTGCATAAGCCCTAAACGGAAGCCCCTCTTCCAAATAAGAGGCAGGCGTACACCAGCAAGGGCGATTATCCCCAAAGATTGCTTTATTTATTTATTTTTTCCTTAGGATAACAGACCTGCTCCTCTACATTTCCACGGGTCCATAATCTTTCAATTAGATACTCAGTTGCATATAAATTGTTTTGCTCGTGATCCTTGCTGAGGAATGTTTGGGAGGGGGGAAAAAAAGGCTTTGTCAACAAGAGGTCTCATCGGCCCAATATCTCGCTTTGTCATTAATGACACTGACTCTTTTCATTCATTATTCAGTCCAACTTAGCAGTAATTTTTGCCTGAGAGCAGGAGCAAAGGGAGGAAATGACTGCGGGAGAGAATGTGTTTATATTAGAAATAATTTTAAAATAGTCTCTCTAATGCATAGTGAGAATGAATATTATTTTCACCATTTAAATTCAATTATATGCACAGTGGTTTTGCTTCTCTCTTAAATGATAAGACGGTCCGTCCGATAGGGCCCTGAGTGGGCGCGACTTTGCGTGTGTATGCAGACACTCCTTTCTCTTTTGCCCTGGATCCCACACGGGCGCTTCCTTTCCAGATTAATTATTCTCCAGTAGAAAGCCGTTTAAGGCAAAGGAGGCTGTCTTTAAGGGACACTTCAAGGGGGCAGAGAGTAGCTCTTGAGATCTCGGGCTGCCTGTGCTCACTCCCCCCACAGGACACATGTCCTCTGCTCAGTGTTGGCACAGAAGTTGAAGATGAATCCCAGCCCAGGGTGGGTAGCTTCCCTCCATGAGCAAGTCTTTGAATAAGCAATTGGAGGAAGGTGACGGCACCCAGCTGAGGTTTGCATGTGGCACCTGAACTCATGTGAATCCACTCTCCAATGTCCTGCTATAAATGTGTGAAGAGGATAGGATCTTCATCTCTCTGCAGCGTTTAGCCACAGGACCTCCAGGAAGTGATTAGGGTGAGGGAAGGTCATTAGTTGGAGCCCCCGTGATGGAATGCTGGTGGCTCTCTAAAAAGAAGGGCAGAGACAGACACAGACCCCAACATGTATACTCCCTGTCCTTGGTCATGTGATGTCACGTACCACCTTGGGACTCTGCCAGCAAGAAGGTCATCAATGTAACAGAATTGATTGATGCCAGCACTGCCCCCTTGAGCCTCCAACACTGTGAACTGTGTCCACCTCTTTTCTTCCTAAAGTAGACTGCCTCAGGTATTTCATTGCAGTAACATAAAGTAGACTAATACCTGCAGCAGCGGGGACCTAAGTGGAAGAAACTGAAGGATGGTGGCATCACAGTGGCACTGAGACACTTGTGGGTAAATGATGTTGAGAAAGAGCACTGGGGTCAAGAGCACGGCAGGAGCAGAGAATATGATGTCCTGGGGACCACTGAGAAGGTCAAGGGTGCTGGAAGGTGAGATGCAAGGGGGAATCAGCGGGAGAAGCAAGGGACAATGTGTCAGTGGGATCCACATTGCAAGGGGCCTCACATGACATCAAAGGATGCAAAACAGATAAGTGAACGTAACTAAGCTCCCTGCCTCGGTTAACAGTTCAATGAGAGCATTTGTTACCAGAAGCAATATTGACTTCTGGTATCGTACTACTGGTATTGACTACTTCAATATCGTAGTCACGGGGGAAACTGGGGAAAGGGCTCATAGGAACCCTCTATATGATGCTTTTCAGTTTCTTTTGATTCTAAAATTATCTCCAAGTAAACATAGTTTTACATATAATTATTTACTCTGTGTGTGTGTGTGTGTGTGTGTGTGTGTGCGCACACACACTTCATCTCTGAGGTCTTGTGTCAATTGTGCATTTTCTTCCTCATCTACAGACTTGAGGAGAGGATGGCACCTCTCAGCTTGGTCTGTAGCAAGAACCAGCAGACAGACATGTGTGGAAAGTTCTGAGCATTTATTGGGACTTCCGAGGGTGCAGTTGATGATCCCTGTTATTTTTTGAGCTGCCTAAATCTGGATGTGTTGTGTAATTTTCATCAATTTTCAAGTTCATATCTACAAAATGGGGATAATCATGTGTGCACAGCAAGGTCACTGAGGAGGTCAAGCCAGATGCCACGTGTTCAGGCCTGGTTCAGAGCCGCGTTCCTCTCCCTCCTGCTTTCTGACGACTTTCAAGCCCGATGGCCTCTTCGCGCCCAAATCTACTCACAGCACCTGGCAGGACCCTCACCACGCTCACAGTTAACCTGTCCCTGACCCTTCCCAGCTCCCTCATCTGGCAACATATTCCAATTTTATTTTTAAAAAAAGAAACAGATGCTTATTATAGGGGAAAAAACTAAGAAATGTATAAAGAAGATAAAAAAGAATAAGAAAAATGTTTCCCTCAAATAGAGTCATGTGTCACAAATATTTTGGCACAATTTCTTCCCGGTTCGTTCTACATGTTTTCACACAGGTGAGTTTATTCAGAGACAGAACAGTTTTGTATCCTCTCATTTATTAGAGAATGGAGCTAAAAGTTATTTCCTTTTGGCACCAAGGTTTTTAACATTTTATAATGGGTGCACAAAAGTCCTGTCAGAGTGGGGTACACACACACATTCAAGAGCACGTGGAAGCTTCTTGGCATCCGTGCACACATGTAGACATGCAGAAACATATTTGGCTCCTGTGACTGAGCAACAGGGAGATGAACACATCTTTGTTCACAGAACCTGGGAGGATCTGTGGCTTTCTGACTGACTTCTCCATATTGAATTCTTGTCTTCTCCCCTAGGCTACTGGCGTAGCCCTCTGGTTTTCTCAGGTTTGTCAGGGATAGGTGGCAGCCTCCTGCCTCCTCACCTCTTCTGGTCCCATGCTCCTGCTCCTGAAGTCTGGATCTCTCATCCAGAAGCAGATCTGGTCTGGGGTCCTGCCCCATCTCTACCTGGCCAATCCTGTTAGAGTTTATACATTAGTCTCAATTTGTAAAAATAAAATACAGAACACCAAAAAACAACAACACTAATGCAACCGGCTTTTCACTGGATCCAGCTGTGTTTTAAAGGCATTTGGTCCTGTGCCATCTAGGTGGATTTTGAATGGAAAAATACCCCAGGAGGCTCTGACTGGACTCAGGGAGGGCCAGACCCGGCGGTCATGTGCAAGTTCACTTCTAGACACAGGGCAGGTGCTCTGAGCTGCAGCAGAGTGCATGGCTGGTCCCAGCTCTTTCACCTCCTAGCTGCATGCAGGAGAAAATGAGGAAGCTCTCTGAAGCTCAGTCTCCTGTCTGAGCCCAAGAGGCAAGAGGCCTAGGAGGGTTGATGTCACTGGGTTGATGCTGATCGCTGAGATTTCCTGACTAGTCTGTCCTCACCAGTCACCTACAGGTGGTGTGAACTTAGGTGGGAGAGTTACCCTGTGTGAGCCTCAGTTTCTCTCTTTGAAAAAATAGACACACACATATTTATTCCTTGGGGCTGTTCCATCCAAAGACATAATGCATTTAAAGTGCCTGGCATATGCCAGGAACTCAATAAATATTCATGTCTTCTCACCCTCCTTCTCCTGCCCAATGCCATCTTGGATTTCTCCGCCAGACGTCTGACCAGGGGAGGAAGGTCACGGAGGAGGCAGGGGCAGCGTGGAGCCGCACTTCCCCAGAGATTTTTGGAAATGGTTGAAAGTTAAACTGGGCCAGGAGTCTGGTGACGTCTGGGTGAGAGACGGAGTTAAATTCAGGTTTAATCTTAGCCCCTTGCATGTGTTAGCCAGGCTGCACCGAGCCAAGAGTTTGAAAGAGATGTAATGCCGTGTTTTCTCACCAGGCTGCTGGGAAGAGAGAGGCCGAGGAAGAAAGGAAACGAGAGAGAGAGAAGGAGAACCAGAGTTCAGATGGCCAGTTTCCTAACCAGCACCTACTGGAATGTTCTGATAGGAGACATGGAGAGTGGCAAAGAGAAGTAATAACTGGAGGTGGCTTTTGTTGGCTAGAAAAAAAATGTATCCTTCTGCTGGAGTGAAGAATATTGGGCAGGAGTAAGGACAGAGCCAGGTACTCAGGGGACAGAGCTGATTTTAAAGCTACAGTCTGGTACCTGTCCAACTGCACATGCAGTTAGCATCAGAGGGAAAATAAAGCCCCCCCCCTCAGTGAAGGTCAAGGTCAACCTGCTTCCCGGGGTAGGAACATAGCTGGGTAGGTGCGGGCACCCTTAAGCTATTCTGTCTTGGCCTCTAATGTCAAAGAAATGCATCTCTCTTTGCTGTGGCCTTCAGGGAAGCCAAGGCTTAAGTGGGGTTTTCAATGAAAACACTTGTGCAATTGTCTCTGTCTGGGTTCTCCTGGTCCCCAGAGCCAGCAGAATCTGCCCTCCCTGCCTGGTTCCTCATGGGCACTGTGCTGACCCACTACAGGAAGCCCTGAAACAGGGCCCATGTGTGTCCCCATTGTCCCTAAGGCCCCTATGTGTCTAGTCCCTTATGCTTTTTCTAAGCTTTGTCATTCTCCATCCTTTCTCTCCCTTGAACCAGGGCCACATACTGACAGCTGCCCTAGACAACATGTGGTGGGGATACCACAGAACCTCTGATGCTGAGCAGGTAAGAGGACCACGCTTGCTGGGCCTGTACTTAGAGATGCCACTCTCAGGTGGTAGGCGTTCCCACTGTGGATAGCCCGCAGACCACGCCAAGCCGCAGGCTGGAGAGCGGATGAGCCTTCAGAGGGTTCCCGCCACTGATCCACCCCCCATTTAAGATCTGCCGCGGGCCCCCAGGCATCTTGGAGCAGAGACAACTTTCCCAATCTGCCTGGTTCATACTGCTGACCTGTTGAATCTGTGGGCCTAATCTGGTGGAAGAAGGAGAAGGAGGAGGACGTAGAGGAGGGAGGAGATGAGGGGGAGGATGAGGAGGAGGAGGGGGAGATGAGAAAGAGGATGAGGAGGAGGCCAAGGAGAAGAAGAAA
>PVHX01017589.1:0-39502 GCA_004024805.1 Geosciurus inauris | reverse complement strand
TAAGCTCTTATTTTAAAGACAAATCTCAATTCTTAATTCAGTAAGTAATAAAATGCTTGGTAACAGTGAAAAACCAAAAGGCAAAATAACTTGCCCAAACTCAACAGATAGCAAGAAGAAAATTTTGCATTTTGGCACATCTCTATCTGAAGTCATTCCTGCTCTTCACCCATAATATAAAACTTCTGACAAGGTGGAGCTATCTCAGCAGATAAGTCTGAAGAAACAGTAGAGCATCATGCAGAAGGGTGCAGCAGAGCAAAGCCATTTACTTCACATTGTCCAGGAAGCAGACAGACAGGCTGGAGACTAGGGCACATCCCCAGTGACCTGTTTTCTTCGACTAGGTCCCACCTCCTATAATTTCTACCACCTCCCAATAATACCACCAGATTTTTAATGCATCAATGAATTAATCCATTGATGAGGTCAGAACCCTCATGACCCAGTCACTTCTCAAAGCTTTTGAACATAACTGCATTGGGGACCAAGCCTTCAACACATGAACCTGTGGGGGACATTCCAGATCCAAACCACGTCAGTAAAACAGCACAATGTGAAAACTTGAGAACTTACTATACAACAAACTGCACATAATGAAAAAGTATTTTAGTAGTAACATTAAAAATACTCTAATGTGCACAATTCAGTTCAATCCAACAGCTCTTTATTTTATTTCAAAGTTCCAAGCCACATTCTGTTGGCCCAGTTCTATTTAATTTAAAACAAAAACAAAAACAAAAAATCTCCTAGAACTGGCCCCATTGGACCTACTAATATCAGGAAAAAACAAAATTGTCCATAGACATAGAAGCATTAACTTGCCCCCAGGGCCTTTTACTACCTCAATTTTTATGTTACTCTTAACTTCATGTTTTTCTGTCCCAGAGTATTTTCAGGGCGAAGCTCTTAGAAAACTAAGAGCTAGAACTTTTCATTTGCATCAGACGTGCTCAGGAATGCCATTGATGACAAGTTGCACACTTATCACCACTTGGTCTATCATCAGACAATCAATAGAAACATAACTTGTTAGAATGCAGCCCTGGCATTTTGAGAAAAATTATTGTAAAAGTGGTTTAAACTAAGGCAAGTAAATATCACCCACTCATTTTGTCCACATCACTTTTAGAATAATGCCAGCCCCACAAACGCAATCATTCTCATTTTAATTGTTTTATTTTTGTTGGTTCTTTTAAGTTATACATGACAATAGAATATACTATATATATTCATATATATATTTTATATATTATGGAATAATTATAAAAACATGGAATATAATTTGTTCCACTTCAATCCACAGTACTTCCCCTTCTCTTCCCCTCTCCCTTCCCCATTCCCTTCCTTCTACTCTACTGATCTTTCTGCTATTTACTTATAGTTTTATTTTTAATTAGTGTCTTGTGTATGTACACAATGGTGAGATTCACTGTGGTATATTCTGGGGGACATTCCAGATTGAAACTGTAACATGCTACAACATTGATCAAACTTGAGGACATGTGTTAAATGAAATCAGCAGTCACAAAAAGATATTGTATGACTCAGTCAAGATCATGGGGACAGAAAGTAGAAAAGTGGTTCCAAGGTTCATGTGAGTGGTTAATGGGAAGTTATTGTGTAACAGATATAGAGTTTCAGTTTTACAAGATGAAAAGAATTATAGATATGGATGATGTAGAACATGGTTGCACAACATGATAAATGTATTTAATACTTGTGAACTATACACTTAAAATGGTTAAGATAGCAAACTATGTGTTCTGTTTTAGCACACTGAAAGTAGAATCACCATATGATTCAAGAATTCCATTTCTGGGGATACACCCAAGAGAATTGAAAGAAGGACTTAAAATAGATATTTGTAGACTCATGTTCATAAATTCTTATTCACAATAGAAATTCAGTTGTCCATCAGTGAATGAATGGACAACAGAATGTGGTTTATATACCCATAGAATATTATTCAGCCTTGAAAAGGAAGGAAATTGTTACATATTACAATGATGTTGAAGAAGACATTATGTTGACTGAGATTTCATCTCACTCCAGTTAGAATGGAGCCATCAAGAATACAAACAAAAATAAATGCTGGAAGTGATATGGAGAAAAATGAACACTTTTACACTGTTGGTGGGATTCTAAATTGTAAATTTTACACCATTAGTGGGATTGTAAATGGAAATCAGTATGGAGCTTCCTCAAAAGACTAAGAATGGAACCCCTATATGACCCAGCTTTACCTCTTCTTGGTATGTATCCTAAAGAATTAAAATCATCATACTATGGTGATCAGGCTTACCTATGTTGATAGCAGCACAATTCACAACAGCCAAACTATAAACCCAGCCTAGATGTCTGTCAATAGATGAGTAGATAAAGAAAATGTGTTGTATATATACAAAACAGAGTTTAATTCAGCCATTAGAATGTAATTATGTTGTTTTCAGGAAAATGGATTGAACTTGAGAACATTATGTTAAGCAAAGTAAGTTAAACTCAGAAGGTCAAGGGTGATAAGTTTTCTATCATGTAGAAGCTAGAGAGGAAAAAGAAAAAGGTAGGGGCAGTGAATCTTGAAAATTGAAGAGAGAGCAATAGAGGAAAGGCACCAGGAAGAAGGAGGAGAGCAGGGAAAGGGGAAATACTGTGGAATGATATTGGCCAAATTATACTGTTACATGTGTGCTTGTACTAATATGTAACAACAAATCCCACCATTATGTACAACTAGAATGCACCAACGAACAAAAGGAAAGAGAAGAAAAAGATATTGTGTTGAGTGAAATTGTCCAGTCACAAAAGACAAATATTGTATAACTCCACTTTTATGAGGCAGCCATACTAGAGAAGTCAAATTCACAAGACAAAATAGTAGTTTTTGTGGATGGAAATAGGAAAGAGAATGGCAAGTTATTGTTATGGATACAAACATTCAGTTTGGAAAGATGAACAAAGTTCTGGAGAGGGATCATGGTGAGGGTTGCACAGGTGAATGCACACACAGCCCCTGAACTGCACACCCACAGATGATTAAAGTTGTAAACTTGCATATATAGCTTAGCACCACCACAACAAAAAAAATCAATCATTTTTAATGTGCTAGCAACTACGGGACATAATCCTCCAGTAGTCTTCCAGATGCCTCCCCTATATCCATTCCAGCATGCCCACTTCCTTGAGCTATTCAGTTCCTTTCTCCACCACATGCCACAGAAATCCTAGCATTTCATCTTTTGTTTGGTGTGGACCATTGCTTTATTCACTCATTCTAGTAGAAAGTTTTCACCATCTTAGGAATTTTACCAGGATATCAAATCCTGCTCTTGGAGAGCCCTTTTAAATCAATATACTTTTTTTTTTCATACCGGGGATTTAACTCAGGGGTACTCGACCACTAAGCCACATCCCCAGCCCTATTTTGTGTTTTATGTAGAGACAGGGTCTCACTGAGTTGCTTAGCGCCTCTCCATTGCTGAGGCTGGCTTTGAACTCGTGATTCTCCTGTCTCAGCCTCTCAAAGTCCTGGGATTAAAGGCATGTGCTACCACGCCTGGCTTCTCAATACATTTTTTTCCTATTCAATTTTATGTTCAGACTCCTTAATCAGTCACTCTCAGAATCCAGGCCTACACATATTTCTAGGTTCTTACTGGCACATGTCAGCTAGATCATATAGCTCTTTTGGTATATAGTTCATTTTTTCCCCTTATCAGGCCCAGCACATCCCTAGATGGGGTATTCTAAGCCAACTCCAGTTAAAGATCTCATAATTAGAAAGAAAGATGAACACAGATCCTTAGAAGACTCCTTTGCTTTTCAAAAGAAATAACCTGATATTGTCTTCTAGCACAGGGCATTGCTAGCTCTGACTATACAGAGGTGGATGCCTTCTGTAGATCCAAAAGGTTCAGAAGTGTCTGAAGAGTCATAATCTTTGAGGCCATTCACCTAGATAGCTCTATTGCATGTGTCAGATTCTCAGGTCTTCCAAAATAGAGGCCTGACCTTGGTATAATATACCCCACTGTGTGGGGTATGTATCCTTCTTCAAAATGCCATCAGACTATTACTAGGTCTTGGCTTAGTCTTCAGCTTTGCCTTATCTTTGTAGGGAATGAGAGGCTTTTATATGCAACCAAAGAGGCACTCTGACTTTTGCACCTGGCTTTCAAGTCTGTATTACTTATACTCAGCATCCTTTTCTTTCTGCAGAGCATTTGTGGTTCTTAGAAATAGCCAGTCCAAAAAGAAAAAATTAGAGAGAAATAGCCAATCAATTCATTTTCCCTATATTTGTTATTTTCTATATAATTCTCAAACATTTGATACTTGTATCTGCAAGTGCCTCCTGTTTGGCAGACCCTCCAAATTCACTATTGGTGAGTTGCCATAAGTGCTGTGCTCCATCCACCACCAGAATGGGTTCTTTTCTACCAGTCAGGCAGTGAATCATTGAGATCTAAAACTTTATCATTTAGTTTTTTTAGACAACTCCTGCTACCAACTGCCACCAATTAGGTTCTCTGAAAGTAGATGCTGAGATGAAGTTCAGAGTGCCTGATGGTTCGGTAGGGATCAATCCCTATGAAGGGAAGATTGAGAAAGCAGATTGGGCAGATTTAAACTGTGATGCATCCTTAACAAAGGTCTGGTTAACACAGCAGAGAGCTCTGGAACAGACACTACCAGTCACAGTGCAACACGCACACACACGCCACCAGGATGCAATGGCCAGACCTTTATGCCCTGCCTCACTCAGTTACCAGATGCAGACTGCCTTGGAAAGGGTGTCACTTTGGAAGATAGGGTTCTCTGCAGCCCAAGCAGATTCTAAGGAAATGTCTACTGACTGCACTGGCACAGCTGGAAAGTAAGTCCTTCCATGAAGGTAAATATGCACAACTGGATTACTTTTTTAATTCATTAAAAAAAGAAGGGCTAGGGACGTAGCTCCATGTACAGCACACTGGTTGCACAAGGCACTAGGTTTGCTTCCTACCATCACAAAAAAAAAAAAAAAAAAAAAAGATTTCTGAAAAGGTATGTATCTCATTGGTAAAGCATTTACCTAGCATGCACAAGATCCTAGATTTGATCCCTAGCACCATAAAACAAGAAATAAAAACCTGAGACAAATGCTAAACTGCAATGAAAACAAGACAACAGATTTAAAATGTAAGTCTTGCAGGAAAACTGGAACACACAGTCACCCTGCTTTTAGGGAAACAAAGCTCTAATTCTAGGTCCCCTGTCCCAACCAACACCCACCCCACCCCCAAAAGCAGGGGGCTTTATGCAGCCATTTTACTCTCTCACTCTGACGGGCACATGGAGGACACCTGACCCAAGAGCACCTTAAAACACAACATGGCCTTGGGCAAGAATGAAGAGCAGCTAATCAATTTTTTTTCTTGGAAATTTTAATCAAGAAAAAAAGGACAGATATTAAAATGAAGCAGCAATGAGATAGTCTAATTATAGAAATTGGATAAGGAAGCCAGGGCAGACCATGTTCAAGCAGAAATTATGAGGGAAACAAAACAGAGTACATGGAAATTAGGACAGAGTGAAAAAATATAAAGCAGAGGACCAAGGCGATCTTTATCAGAACAAAGACAGAGGCTAAATGAATTGAGGACTTACGGCCAGAACTCCCCTGTTGCTTTACTTGGAGCCTCACCCTTCTGTCTCTGCTCCTGACTGCTCTTCAGCTCTAGGCTTGAGTCAATCTACCAGTTGTATTGATCTTACAGAGGGAGTAAACCGGTGCTTTCTAAGATTCCATTACAAAGTAATTCACTGGCATTTGTTTTAACATCGAATTCTGACCACCGTCTTCATTCTGAGTTAGAATAAATCCATGGTGTCACAGGGAAATTTTTGTTTTATAAATATTGTCAAATCCTGCATCTTCCTTTTCTCTGCCACCCCTCCCAATATAACTTGAATTCTTTCAAAATATCTTATTCCATGACAATTCTTCTATTACATCTGTTACCGCTGCTGAGTCTTGTGCTCACCGAAGCATCTCCTGACCCTAGAGATGATTACACCCATGGCAGGAATCCCAACAATACTATGCTAGATCCCACAGCAAAAGGATAACAAAATTGGATTTTATCATTGATTCTGTCTCAACAATGACACCAATTCTGGGAAGTTTGGATAATACATTTCTGACTGCCTGACTTCAAAATGTAAGTAATAGATTGCTTTCCCAGTAAAAGGATCTGGCATTAGATTTTTCCTATTTAAATTATATTCCTGCAATGTTCTTAAAAAACATTCTCAACCATTTCAGGTCTAAAGAGCCACCTGCTGTTTTAAAAACAAACTGCAACGAATAATTGTTTCTCAAACCTAAAAAAGGCCCCAATTTACTAAATGTTTTATTCTCCCCCCCCCCCACCGGCTTTTCTCTCTACTCCCCCCATCTCTTTCTCTTTCTCTCTCCCTTCTCCCTGTCTCCTCTTTCTGTTATTGTTGACAGTGGTGATAGTGCTGGTGGTGACTGTGTCCTAAAGAAATTGTGCTATGTCAAATTCAAGACTATTTTTATTGTGGTTGTATATATGTAGGAAAATTTCCCTCTAAGTGCATTTATTAAATTTTGAATTTTTTTATTCACACAAGTCATGCCCTGTTGGAAATGAAAGGGAAATTTTCCTTTTGTTGCTTTTAACTGGAGAACATATTATAAGCTCTCTCTAGATGTGTTCTGGAACTGTAAAAATTTTTTAAATAAAGATCAACCTTGTGGACCATGTCATGTTAACTGCTATGGGTTGTGCTAGCCCTGTAGATAATCTTTGAAAGGTGCCTGGCCAGGCATATAGCCTGGGGTGCTACCCTATGCTTTCAGAGAAAAATTGTAGAGAAAGACATCCAAGAAGTGAAGTTTCACAATAAAAGTCCTGCTGCTTGAATGCCCTTCAGTTTATTCTCTTTCCATTTGAAAACCTAAATGTGCAATGAATGAAGAAACTTTTCTAAGACAGTTTTCTAAACTTTTCTAAGTTTTAAAGTGCAAGCCTGTTCACTGAGAAAGTAGTAAGAGAATATGTAAGAGAAAATACATGTGCAGTTAGCACATTTTTTAAAAAATCACCCCATATAACCAATCTAGATGCTCTTCAATAGATGAATGGATAAAGAAACTGTGGTATATATACACAATGGAATATTACTCCATTAAAAGAGTAATTATAATTTAGCATTAAAAGAGAATAAAATATGGCGTTTGGTAAATAGATGGAGTTGGAGAACATCATGTTAAGTGAAGTAAGCCAAACCTAAAAAACTAAAGGCTGAATGTTCTCTCTGATAAGTGGATGCTGATCCATAATTTGGGAGGGGGCATGGGAAGAATGGAGAAACTTTGGTCAAAGGAGAGGGAAGAGGGGAGGAGATCGGACGTGGGGGCAGGAAAGATGGTAGAATGCAATTGATAACAATGTCCTAGGTTCATGTATGACTGTACATATGGTGTAATTCTATATTGTGTACAACCAGAGAAGTGAAAAGTTGTGCTCCATTTGTGTACAATAAATCAAAATGCATTCTACTGTCATGTAAACCTAATCAGAATAAATTTTTTAAAAATCACCCCATGTTTACGGATTGAAAAAGCTAAGGGAAAAAGAAATAACTTGGACTCTGTGTTATCTAAGCAAAACGGTCTCTGGAAGAGCAATATGTAAAATCACTGATTCTTATAATGATCCTAGAGGGTGGTTCCAGTTAAGATGAAGAAAGCAGACTATCTCATCCACTGAAAGCAACTGAAATCCCTGCATAGAATGCATGGCTTATTACTGAGGACTCTAAAAAATAAATGATAGAAGATTAATGGGGGGGAAGGGCACAAAAACTCAAAGGTTGATCCACCTGTGCATTTTCTGCCTTTTTCCTGTTTTCTGGCTTTAGGTTCAAAAGCATCCTAAATCCCAGAATTCTGTACACTGTGGAAGGAAAGCCCCTAAGGATCAGAGAGAGTATGGCAATCCCAGGGATCACTTACATCCCAGAGAGCACCAGGATTAGTCCCATGATGTCTCAAATTCTTATTCACTTTACCCAACAACAAAAGCACATGACTTTCTCATCTTCCATTATCATCCAAATCCCCATTTCCACACTGTTCCCTTTGTCCTCTGGGATTCCCTCATGACCCTCACATATTTCATGGTACCTTTTTAATTTCCTGATTATGAAAATAAAACTCCACACTATTTTATAACTTTTATTTAACAATTCTTTCCACATTCTTTCCTTTACCAAAATTTGGACTAACCCTCCCTCAGTCTACAATTTCTCTAGAAGTCCATTCTAGTCAAAGGATCAAAAACTTAATCTTATACCTTACAAAAGATTCCTAAAGTCATCTTTAGGAATTTATTTCTGCTTCAGCATTCCTGCTTCTTATACAGAATCAGGGGCACTTAAAATATTCAAATTTTAAGTTTGAAATTGGACTTAATTAGTCTCAACAGGCAGTGTTACTTGTCAACTTAAAGTACTTGGTGCCCAGGCAAGATATCACTAAGCTGGGAATTAAACAAACCACCAGTTCCAAAAGGAAACTGTTCATCGGAAGAAATGAAGGTGAAGGTCTGGGTCTTTTATCAGAATTTGACTTACCCAAGGGATTTGGTGTGCCATGAGGTGAACAAAGAGTGAAAGACTGAACTCCAAATACTTTCTAAAATCTCTCTAATCCCAAATTTATGTACCCATGTTGCCACATATTTTCCTCCTCCATCTTCCCATGCGTAATCTGTCTGCTGACCTAATACAAATGCATCACAGGTACACTTTGTCCCTCATTATCTCACCCAGACACATAGTCCCACCCTTTGGACATCCTTTTCTTAAAAATATTATTCAGAAGCCATTATCATTCTTCACACCATCTTCTCCATGTGTATCATGCTTAAATTGTCATGCCCTGAGGACTTCCCAAACCTTCCAGCATTGTCTTTTTCCACCAAACCCTGCGTATCATGAATGCTTCTCAAAGTAATTTTTGTGAAAAGAAAAATGAAGAGGGCCATAACCTCCAAACCTGTCTCCTTGGTTCTAGATCTTTCTTGGGAATCTCCACAGGTTTGTTCCATTTGTAGAAAATACATTTATGGATTCGTCAGCATGTAGGTGTATACTCAAAATTTTATATACAGTTGATTCCATCATTTTCAGGAGTTATGTCCTATAAATCTGCCAACAATACTGTGTTAGCAAATACTAAATCATTGCTCCTAAAGAAATACAGGGATAAGTGTATGCAAGCCTCTGATCATAGTGTTTTCATCAATTGCTCAATACATGAACTTATTTTATATGTGTTTCTGGTTAAAGCTATCTTATTTCAAATGTAATTTTAATTCATTAACATAAAATTCATGGTCAATAGCACTGTAATTCATGAGTGAACAAAGCTCAGCTAACACACATTTTCTCTATAAAGCACATCACAGCCTTCTTGAACTTACATCTACAATAAAAGAACACTTCAGCACTATGCTTGGGGCCCATTTTAAATCAAGAAATAAACAATAAAAGTCCAACAATGTGATAAATGTGGTACTAAATATGCCACAAAAGGGATATTTCTTTACAAAAAGAACTGAAATAAGAAGGCAGAATGGCACCTTGTTTGACATCAGCTGGGAATGTGCAAATTGACTCCAATTTCTCATTGGTTCTGAACATGCATATGTCTGTGAACGACTGGTAAAGCTCTGCAAGTATTGATTTTGGGAACACAAATAAATTTTACTAAATAAATTTGCAAATAGAATATGTGCAAATAATCAGAAAAAGGCTGCAGATTTGTGAGACTACATTTGTGAGGGGCATTAGTTTTTAGTTTGCAAGTATACTTTGTATAGTTTAAATATTTTTAATTTTGTTGAGATCTGTTTTATATCCTAGCATATTCTGGAGAATATTCTATATGTATTTGAGGACATTTGTTCCTTCTGCTATAGTTGAGTACAGTGTTCTAGAGATGTCATTAGTTTTAGTTGTTCAATAGTATTGCCCATGTCTAATACATTGTCTAGCTGTTCTATCCATTGTTGAATGTGGTGTATTGAAGTCTCAAATTATTATTTTCTATTTCTCCCTTAAATTCTGTCAGTTTTTGTTTGATGTATTCTGAAGTGTTGTTGTAGATGCATATTTTTTATAATTATTATATCTTCAAATATAAGTGACATTTTTATAATGATAAAATGTCTATTTTTATATCTAATAGCTTTCTGTGGACTTAAAGTCTATTTTTCTTTTTTGACAGTTGTTTAAAATTTTTTAAAATGTATTTATTCTAATTAGGTATACATGACAGCAGAATGCATTTTGATTCGTTGTACACAGATGGAGCACAACTTTTCATTTCTCTGGTTGTACATCATAGAGTCGCACCATATGTGCAGTCATATATGTACCTAGGGCAATGACGTTCATCTCATTCCACCATCTTTCCTGTCCCCATATACCCTCCTCTTCCTCCCCTTTGACCAAATTTCTTCCATTCTTCCCATACTTCCTCCCCCATTATGGATTAGCAACCACTTATCAGAGAGAGCTTTGGTTTTTTGGGATTGGCTGGCTTCCATTTACCTGCAAATGCCATGATTTTATTCTCTTTTAATGCTGAGTAATAGTCTATTGTGTATAAATACCACAGTTTCTTTATCCATTCATCTATTGAAGGGCATCTAGGTTGGTTCCACAGTTTAGCTATTGTGAATTGAGCTGCTATAAAAATTGAAGTGGCTGTATCACTGTAGCATGTTGTTTTTAAGTCCTTTGGGTATAGACTGAGGTGTGGGATAGCTGGGTCAAATGGTGGTTCCATTTCAAGTTTTCTAAGGAATCTCCATACTGCTTTCCCATCAATTTGCAGTCCCACCAGCAATGTATGAGTGTGCCCTTTCCCCCACATCCTTGCCAACACTTATTGGTTTTATGACTGATAGTTTTGAGAAGTAATACTCAGGTATTTTGTGGAGTACTCTTACCGAGATTTTTCCAAAGTTTTCTTCATGTTTAGACTGCAGTTATGTGTTTCTGGGAAGAGGATCAACACACATAAAATGCCTTTTTACCATATTTTATCAACAATCCATGCTTTCAACATTATTTGCCAATATATTGATACTGATTATCTGAGATAATGTTTGTCATATTTCCATTGCAAAATTACCCTCCCCCTCCTCTTTCTATACAATCCACTTTGGAAGTCACTATGTACAGCACACACTTAAAGAAAGGAAATTATGCTCACCCTCCTTGAGGGCAAAGTAACTTTACTGATTTTTAAACTATTTGTTATTTTCTCAGATTGCTTTAGGTATTGAGAATCTCTCTTATCAGAATCTCCTTCAGGTTAATAATAACTTCAGTGAGATACAGGAATTTCATTTCATTCTTCTATCCTTTGTACTATTATTATCATACATGTATACATATGTTAGGCACAAAATAATACAGTGTTATAATTGTTGCTTTATATAATATTATGTTTTTAAGAAACTAAGAACACACACATATAGTATGTATAATTTTTAAACAACATTTCCCATTTCTAGTATTCTTCATTTTTCCTGTGGTTTCAATTTAATATCTAACGTCACGTCCTTTCTACACAAAATACTCTTTTCCTACCCCACCTTTTGTACTTAGTGTATAATATGTCGTATTTTGCATATTTATATGCTATAGACTCAGCAATTCAATTTTTTAAAAAGGTATTTAAAGAGATATACCATTCAATTCACACATTTAAATTGTACAATTCAATGTTTTTAGTTTTACACAGATAAGTACAACCATTGCCACAATTTTTGAATTTTTTGTAACTTCAGGAATTTTATATCCTTTAACTAACATTCTCCTATTTCCTCTCTCCCTTCTCTAGCCCTAAGCAACCACTCACCTACTTTTCTTCTCCTTAGAACTGCCTATTCTGGACATTTCAAATAAAATCATATACTTTATGATCTTATGTGACTGGCTTCTTTAATTCAGCACATTTTCAGAGTTCATTCATGTTTATCCTGTGTTTCATTACTTTTATGGATGAATGTTCCATTCTATAAATATACCACATTTTATTTATCCATTCATCAGGTGATTGACATTTGGATTGTTTTCATCTTTTATCTATTGTGAGTAGTGGTGCTATGAATGTTTGAGGACAAATTTTTATATGAATATATGTTTTATTTTTTCTGTAGTTTGTACATAGGAACAGAATAGCTAGGTACAATGATAACTCTATGCTTAATCATTTGAGAAACTGACAGTGTTTTCCAAAGTGACCACATCACTTTACCTTCTTACCAGCTGTGTATGTTGTCTACAGGAACTCACTTAAATATAAAGATTAAAGGAGAGTCCCAGCCCTTATGCCACTGTTGTCATTCACTTTATTCATAGGCTATAATCAGTCAGCTAAAATATTGTTGTTTTTGTTATTTTGAACAAACTTATTGGTCAGATCAATTAAAACTAAGAAAAATAAAGGATTTTTATTTGGTGTTCATTTGTATCTTCTGTAACACTCTTCCTTGCTTTTTGTAGATCTGAATTTCTGACCTACCTCATTTTTCTTCTCTTGAAATTTCTTTTAGCATTTCTTGCAATACAGACACTCTGGTGATAAACTCCCTCAATTTTTGTCTGAGAAATCATTTCTCCTTCACTTTTGAAGGATGTGTGTCTTTTTGCTGACACCACTTCTAAAACAAGGTAAATGGGGTTTTTCTAAATCACTTCTCTAATGTTCCAACACCACTGGGTGTTCAACAATTCAATTCTGATACTCCTAGAGTTAAGAGCCTATTCCCATAAAAACATCCACACTTCAGAAATTGGCCACCAATAGGCTTTTCGGGCTACCCACATTTTTGTCTGGATAAATAAAAGTTCAGGGGTTGCCACAAATCACCTGCCCCTCAGGTTTGATAATTTGCTGGAATATCTTATAAAACTCAGGAAAACACTTTTCTTGTATTTTCAAAGCTCAGACTCAGGAACAATTAAATGGTAAACAGAGCAAGGAATGTGGGTGGGCAGGGAGAGCACAGAGCTTCCATGCCCCTCTGCTCATACTGCCTTCCTGGAACTCTGATGTATACAACCTTGAAAAAACTTTTCAAGAGGTTGTATAACCCAATCTCTGGGCTCCCTGCCCTCCCCCCAAGAGGTCATGGGGTAGAACTGAAAGTTCCCACCTTCTGGTCGGCATCATTAGTGTTTCTGGAAACAAACCTTTTCGTAAAGGTATCTAGTTTCCACACTGAGTCACCTCAGAAGCATAAACTCAAGTGTGGTGGCAAGTGATGCACTATGCATAAGAATAAAAAAAGACTCCAAGATCATTCGGGGAAATTATAAGAGTTTTAGGAATGCTGTGCCAGGAACCAGGAACAAAAACCAAATATATATATTTTTTATTTTACCATAAAGGATAATACAGGTGGACACAGAATCCTAGATTGATGAGGGATTTTTTCCCTTCAACAGTTTAAATATTTCATTCTACTCTCTTCTAGCTTGCCTGGTTTCTAAAGAGAAGTCTGATATAATTCTTATCCTTGTTCTTCTACAGGTAAAATGCATTTCTTTTTCTCTGCCTTCTTTCAAGATTTTTTTCTTTGTTTTTGATTTTCTGTAGTTTAAATATACAGTGCCAAGTATAGTGCTACGAATTGATGTTTACCCCAAAATTCTAGTGTTGGAAATCTGATCCCTATTGCAGAGGTGTTGGTAGGTTGGAACAAATAGATGTTTGGGTAAAGAGGGCTCTGGCCTTCTAAATGGATTAATGACATTATTGAGGTAATGGAACCATCCATGATCATGGGAGGGGATTTCTTATAAACTGATGAGTATAGTGCGTTCTTATACAAGGATGAGCATAGTGTTCTTTTCTCTCTTTCTTCTCCATAATTGCTGCTATCAAGAATTCTGCTCTTATATTATTTGTTATTTAATTTTAGGTGTTTGGAGGTTTTTTTCTCTGTGACCATTTTATGATTTCTCTCTCTGGTGTTCTGCAGTTTCACATGATTGAGTTCAATCTTAATCATGCCTAGGTAATGAAGCTTCAATAAAAACTCTGGACACCAAGCTCAGGTGAGCTTCCTTGTGGCAGTTCTGTTTTTTCACATATACATGTGCTGGGAAGATAGCATGTCCTGACTCAATAGAGTAGGTCAAGGAGATTTTCTCTTTGGGGACTCTTTCAGACCTCAACCTCTATATCTCTCCCTTCAGCTGGCTCTTATTTATATCCTTTTGCCATAATAAAACTATAATTATATTTGAGTCTCTGTATCCCTGGGTTCTGCATTCATGAATTCAGCTAACTACAGCTTGAAAATATTTAGAAAGGAAAACTGAGACTGTACTATACATGTATGGAATTTTTGCTTATAATTATTCCCTGAACAATATGTGTAACAACTATTTACATAGCATTTACATTGCGTTAGGTATTATAAGTAATCTAGAGATGATTTAAAGTGTATGGAAGGATGTGCATAGGTTATATCAAAGCAATGCCATTTTATATAATGGACTGACTGGTACATTCATAAACGCAAAATCCTTCATGTAGCCATCAGATAGGTTACAGAAATAGTCACAGTCTTTTAAGAATAGATCCTTCTCTGCTCCTTCTGGTACGGCACTAGAAATGTGAGTTGTTGTCTTCAAGGCTGCTGCTGACCTAGGGAATGAGGAATGGGAACACAGTAAGCTAAGAGTCCTTTTACAAAAATTCAGCTGGACTTTTTCTTTCTTGATTACATGTTTCCCTGGTTGTTGCAAGCCCATGATTAACTTTCGGGCTCCTAAGAATTTTACTTTGACAGTTTGTTTGTTGCTATTGTGGAAAAGTGGACTTCAGGACTCCTCCATTGGATCATTTTTATTAACATAATTCCCATTGTTATAATTTTTACTTTCCATAACTTTATGTCTTTTAAAGAACTTGAACACAAAAGTGAGGCAAATATACAGATAGCTTTTGTTATAATAATCTTCATTACCTTTTCTTCATAACCTTCATTTTCTTTCTGATATAATAATCTTCATTTCTGGTGCCCTTCATTTGTTCCTGTGTTTTTGAGTTACCATCTGGTGTCATTTTCCTACCCCAATACAGCTTTGCAACCACAGGCTCCTTTGTGTGCTTATTGTTAAATATATTACACTTCAATATGTTATAATCCCAATAATATAATCATATACATATTGTTTTATGTAATTGCTCTTTAAACCAGTTAAAAGGAGAGAAGAGAAGAAATATGAATATATAGTATCTTTATAATTAAGCCGGAGCTTTTTAAAATTTGAATTAGAATTATACTACAGCATCTCCTTCAGCCAAAAGAGCTCAGTGTTTCTTGTAAGGCAGGTCTGCTTACCATTAGTTTTCTCTCTCTCTCTCTCTCTCTCTTTGAACTTGAGAATGCTTTTATTTTGCCTTTAAAAAGATAATTTTGCATCTTACAAATAAACTTCATAAGATTCTTGTTTGACAGTTTATTTTTATATTTGAGCACTATGAATAAGTTACTCCACTGTCTTCTAGCCCCCATTTCTGATGATATGTTATCTGTTAATCCCATTGATGTTCATTTGTATACAAAAAAAAAACCTTGGTTTTTGTCTTAGTACTTTTAAGACTGCTTCAATTCTTCAACATTTTTGTTTTGATGAGTCTGTGTGAGAATATCTTTCTACTCATTGAATTACTTGGATACATAGATTAGTGGGTTTTATCAATTTTAGGAAGTTTCATCCATTATTAGGCTTGTGTCTGGTATTCCACATTTATGAATGCTTAATGATATCCCACATTTCTGAGCCTCTGTTAATTTTTCCTAAATTTTTCTATTTTCTAGATAACACAATCTCCATCAGTTTATCTTCATGTTCAATGACTTCTTCCAAAAATTCAAATATATTATTAGTTCTTTTAGAGAATTTTCAACTCTCAATTTTTCATTTGGTTCTTTCCTATAGTTTGTTTCTTTCTTGATATTTTCTTTCTGATACACATTGTCATCAGACCTTCCTTTACTTTTTTTGTTAGTGTCCTTCACTTCTTCAATCATGGTTTGTGGGAGTTCCTTGAATATATTTCTAGCATCTTTGTGATGTCCAACAAATGCATCCTCTCAAAGGCATTTTCTATTGTCTCTTTTTCTCCCATATCAGTCACACTTTCCTGTTTCTTTGCATGTTTCATACTATGCTTTGTTAAAAAACAGACCTTTCATAACTGTCTGAATATTAATCCTCTTCCCTTACCTGGAGATATGCGGAGGGCTTGTTGTTGTTATTACTTGTCTGTTTCTTTATTTAGTGACTTGGCTGGACCATCTTAGTGAAATGTATTTCCCTACAGTATGTATTCTCTCTGTACTTTTGTCACTCCTCAGAGTATATGGCCATGAGCATAGACACAGTTACTTTGGGTTTCAAATTTAATTTAATTTAATTCAGCGGATTTAACAGGGCTTTCTTTGGCAAACTCCTTCCTTGATCTGTCTATTAAGCTGTCTTCATCTGTTGGTATCACACCTTGGCACTTTATAATATTTTTAACAATACCTAGGGGAATAAACTGCTCCATAGTCTCACCTAATTAAATTGAGACCATTGCAGGAGTAGTCTTTGAGTCTAGGCCTTCAAGTTCATTCTAAGTCCAGAAAGGATCCTCTTAGATATTTCTTTCCCTCATTCTGTCTGGCAAATTTCTATCTGGACTATAATCTAATTTATTGACCTCATAGCACTACCAGACTCTTCATAACTACTTATGATTAAAACTTCTATTGTATTTGAAAGTTCCCTTACACTTAGAGTTCTCCTCTCTCTTTCCAAATAAAATCAGTTTCCTTGGGGAGAACTTCAAAGCTCCTCTCTGTTCTTGTGACCTGCCTCTACCTTTGGGAACAACTTTTATGCAAGTCTTCTGGAGATAGGAGCAGGAACAGTGACTTGCATCTTTACATGACACCTCTGCTTTGCTAGAACAGCACCAAGTGGTAATAATAGCCTCTGGTCCTGTTGGCTTACTTCTCCTAACATAGAAACTCCACTCTATGAGTGAGCTGAAGTAAGGTAATTAGGTCTCCAGTATTGTTGGTTTGTATATTAGTCAGTTCTGCTATAATACCTGAGGCTGGGTACTTTATTTTTAAAAAGCCTATTTCTTTTAAGATTAAAAAATTCTGCTGTATTTTGAAATTGGCTTACTTTGCTTAGCATGATATTCTCCAACTCCATCCATTTACTTGAAAATGTCATAATTTTATTCTCTTTGAATGCAGAGTAATATTCCATTGTGTATATATACCACAGTTTCTTTATCCATTCATCTATTGAAGGGCATCTAGGCTGGTTCTGCAGTTTAGCTATTGTGAATTGAGCTGCTATAAACATTGAACCAAATGTGTTTTCTGATAAGTGAATGCTGTGGGAGGGGGCATGAGAAAAATGGAGAAACTTTGGTCAAAGGGGTAGGAGGGAACATAGGGGCAGGAAAGATGGTGGAATGAGATGGATATGAATGCCCTAGATATATGTGTGACTGTACATATGGTGTGACTCTACATCGTGTACAACCAGAGAAATGAAGAGTTGTGCTCCATTTGTGCACAATGAATCAAAATGCATTCTGCTGTCATGAATACCTAATTAGAATAATTTTTTTTAAAAAGCCTGCTGTCTCTAATTCTGCTCACAATTTTTCAGGTGCAAGAAAATTGTGCCAGCACCCTGGTGAGAGGTCCCTGGCTTTATTACAATATCACAGAGAAATGGAAAGGAAACCAACTCTATGCAGATGGGACAAGCATGTGGGTGGCCTTATTTTATAACAATCTATTCTCTTGAGATATCTTGAGAATGTATTTGGAGATAGGATCTTTAGAAGGCATTTAAGCTTAAGTTGGATAATAATGGCAAGGATTCAATGCAATAGGATTAGCATCCTTGTAAGAAGAGACACCAGAACTTGTGTGCTGCTTCTCCCTCTCCCCTACCTTCTTTCTGCCCCATGAAGACACAGAGAAGATGGTCATCTGCACAAAAAGAAGAAAGTCCTCACCAGAAACTAGCACTTCTGGCATAGTCATCTTGGGCTTCTAGTCCCCAGAACTGAGAGAAAAGAAATTTCTCTTGTTTAAGCCACTCACTTTGTGGTACTTTAAATTGTAACCTGAGAAGACTACTATGTCCACTGTTGTAGTCTGTTTTTTGTTACTATAACAGAATACCACAAACAGAACAACTTACAAAGAAAATAAATATATTTGGTTCGTGGTTCTAGAGTCTGAGAAGTATAAGTATGTGAAACTAGCATCAGCTGAGGAATTCCTGCTGCATTATAATATGGTATAGGGCATCAAATGGCTAAGCAGAGCAAGCATGCTAGCTTACATCTTGCTTACTCTTCTTATGAAGCACAAATACCATCATGGGAGTCCCACCTTCATAACCTTCAAATCCTAATTACCTCCTAAATGCCACATCTCTACATACCATTAGCATATGCATTTGAGGATTAAGTTTCAAACACATGAACTCTTGGGAAACCAATTCAAATCATAGCATGAATTGACGTCAGAAAGACTGAGTGGGAGACCTAGATTCCATCAGCCCATGCTGCAACAGAGAAGGCTAAACATAGAGTAAGAAATTTTATCCCTATTGAAAGGTAAAGAGCCCTTCCTCAATGGTATCACTGGAGAGCAAATGAAAAACTGACATTCACGTCTATGGTGCAGTAATGAGATGCCCCCTCCTTCCTGCAGGATGATATCAAAGAACACCAGAGTAGTACAGAGTTCAGACTTCTACCACTGCCTGACAGTAACAAGACACTTTCCCTGATGTCAGTGTAGACAGCAAGGGGTGCAATAACACCCCTCCCAGCCAGAGAGGTACCAAGGGAAGCCCAATAGGAAACTGAAGCTCTCATTCTCCTCAGGAGGAATGAGAAGCCCTTATCTTGGGTAAGGGGAAATGTCAAGAGGTGTGAATGAATTATTACTTTGAACTATATAACCCTAGATAGTGAGACACCTCTCCTGGGAATCCTTTTGTGCAAAAGTAGCAAGAGAAATGCCCATTTGCAGGTTACCACTGCTGATAGGGTGAATTCCATGATTTTTATGGAATTTACTAGTTTAAAAGCCTTAAATTCAAATCCCAGCTTCCTGTAGGTAGATGAGACAGGCATGAACTGATAAGGCCCCACTACGCTATTTTGCTTACAAATTTCATCACATTTACCCTGAAAAAGACCTTGTCACAGTGAATCTCTTTTATATTTAAAACCTATAAAATAAACACAGGGACCCTCACTCATTTGTTCTCCAACCATTATATTTGTGGCTGTGCTGGCTCTATTGAGCTGTCAGGTGAGTGGAGTTCATGGGGGAACTTATTGGACCTATTTCCCAATCCATCTTTAGTATACCTGGCTGTGTGGATTGGAGAATGCATCCCAGTATTTACCAATGATACTCATATAATGGTAGGTTTTACAGACAAACACATTACACCTTATTCATGTAACTGTATTTAATTATACTGGGTATAGTAGGACTCTACCTATATGTTGGTCCCATGATAAACATGCTGGCTATTAAAAAGTAACCTTTGAGGAAAAAATGGCATATGGGAGACCCAGAGTAGCTAATCATACTGGACCCTGGGACTTAAGATCATATGTCCAGAGAGATTAAAATGGTAAATTCTCATAACAAGCCAGTCATTGCCATAGAACATTCACCAATACTTTGCTGTCCTAAACATTCTGAAATAAAATTTGGTACCTTTAATAAATGGAATGAATGTGCAAGTATCTTGCCAGTACAGCAAAAAGTCTCTAGAAGTGGTGGATATATCTTGGATTGGGTTCCAAGAATTGATAAGAAACAGCTATGTCAGGATTCCATGATCCCTGGAAGACTTGTTGGTAATGTCCTAACTTCCGGTGATGGTGCCATGCAAAAAGATCTGCGGCATTTAATTGCTGCCTTGGATTTTATCCATTACACAGATGGCCTCATGCCTGACTTTATAGATAGGAGATGCAAAGAGGGTTCCTGCTGTGGTCTGCAGGCCTGTGTTCAATCCCCTTAGGTTTTAATTTCTGAAAATGTAAAAGTAAAAAGAATAGGAGAAAAATATCATGTAACTTGTAAGAGATACATCTCTTACAAGTTACATCTCTTACTTCATCACTAGATATAATAAGATAAAGGAAGTACTTATACTGTATCAGCCTCCCTTTGTTTTACCTCCAGCTAACATTGCAGGGACATGGTATACTGATGCTGGTGTTCAAGTCTTACAACAGATGCATGCCTAGCTAAGCACTTTAATTTTTTTTTTTTTTTTTGGCTTCTACTATGACAGTTTCTGTAGCCTTACCTCAAAAACATCCAAAGTACTCATTTTCTTAATTATGTGTCTCAAAATATTTCCAAAGCCCTACACAATGAGGTAAATATTGATGAAAGATTGAGACTAAATTAAATGCTTTGGAAGCTACTGTCATAAATATTGGAAATGAACTTGCCACTCTCAAATGTAAGCTAATGTTTAGATTCCATGCCAGCTATACACACATCTGCATTACTGCAGCCAAATATAATATTTCCCAATGGGATTGGGAAAAGGTTAAAAATCATTTAATGGGCATTTGGCGTACAAATAATGACAACGTGAACCTTATGAAGTTACATCATCACATCCAGGATATTCATGAAGGAAAGCAGGAATGATCCCATGGATTCTGCATCTCTAGCTGAACAAATACTTCATGATTTAAATGGCTTTAATCCTGGAAATATGTTAAAATATTCTGCATGGTATATTTTTGGAATGATATGTTTCCAACTAATACTCTTTTGTGTTGTCATATAGGTTGCCATCATAGAAGATATCTGGGAACTCCAAACAACAGTACATCACTTGTGCTTTAAAATTAAAAGGGGGGATATTTTAGGAGCTGCAAATGAATCATTGCTTTGAATTTTGTAACCCTGGATACAGATGCCTCTCCTGGGAATCCTTCAGTACCAGGTCACCAAGGGAAATGCCCATTTGCAGATGACTCCTCTTGAATGGGTGAATTCCATACTTATCATGGAATTTACTAGTTCAAAAGCCTAGAATTCAAATATCCCAGCTGCTTGGAGGTAGAAGAGATGGGCACAAACTGATAAGCCCCACCTAAGCTGTTTGCTCACAAACTTCATCCTGTTTCCCTTGAAGAAACATTTCCACAGTGAATCCCTTTGATGTCTAACATCTATTAAAAAACAACACACACAGCCTCATTCATTGTTGAATCAGACCCCATTAGAGCTGATTTTCCCAGTGAATCCTGCTTCATCTATTTCTTTTTGTTTTTCTTTATTTCCCTTATTTCTTATATTTCTAATCCAACTCATCACTCTGTTCAGGGAACAGTTCAACAGTCATGCAGGTTCATGATAGGGAAAATTGGACTGTAGACTATGCCTTGAAGTAACAAGGTGGTACTCTACCTCACCCCACCCTGCTACTGGAGTATTTTCAGAGGTCAACTAAAACAGAAGGATCAATTAAGACCTCATCTTGTAAAGCCCAATATGACCATGTCTCAATTTAAAAAACAAAACAAAACTCATTGAAAGCCAGGAAAATCTCACACCAAAGGAAAAAAAGGACAATCTCAGATGCCAATCAAGATAACAGAGATCTCAGAACTATCCAAGTTTTTTGGGATGCCATCAAAAACATCTTTAAGAAACAATTACATATATGCTTGGAACAAATGAAAAAAATAGAAAGTTTCAGCAAATAAATAGAAGATATAAAGAAAAAAACAAATGGAAATTTTAGAGTAGAAACAGAGTACCTGAAAATTTAAAATTCAGTGGATGGGCTCAGAAGCAGATTAGAGGGAACAAAAGAAAGTATCAGTAAACTAAAAGAACAATTGCCCAATCTGAACAACAGAAAGAAAAAAAATTAACCAAGTCTCATGAAAATGTGAGATCTTACATTCATGTCCTTGGCATTCATAAAGAAAAGAATAAACCTACAGATTCAAGAAGCAGAGTGAATTTCATACAGGATAAAATTAAGGAAATCCATGCCAAGACTCATTATAGTCACATTTCTGATGACCAAAGACAAAGTAAAAATCACAAAATTGTAGGAAAGAAATGATATATGGCCTATGGAGAAATATAACTTGAATAAAAACTGACAATTCATCAGAAACAATGGAGGCTAGAATGAAGTGTGGCATGTTTTCAAAGTGTTAAAAGAAAAGACTAACAACCCAAGAGTGATGTTGGCAAGATGGTGCAGCAAGACTTTTTAGAACTCACCCCCTTGCATCAATTTGAATAACTATTCAGGGATAAAAACATCTTCACAAGAGTTAAGATGCCCACATGAGAGATTACAGCACAGAAAAAAATAGAAATTTGAAGACAGTAGAAAGGACAGTTTCATATCCCTAGAGTCACCCCTCTCCTAAGCCCAGGCAGCATGGACAGAGATGCCCTCTCTGTGGAGAATAGGGTAAAGTGAGCAATCAACTTTGCTATAGACCCCAGTACCAGGCCTGTTCAAGTAAAATCCACTGCCAGGCCAGCTTCCCTGGCCCCAGACTTCAGGCCCACCCTAGAACAGCTAGAAAACCATGAGCAGCTAGTAATCTATGAAAAAAAATTGTGTTTAATTGAATCAGTAGAACCATGTCCACAAATCCTTTAAAGTGAGAAATAAGACAAGAGCTGGACATGGTAGCACATGCCTGTAATCCCAGTGACTTGGGAGGCTAAGACAAGAGGATCACAAGTTCAAGGTCAGTCTCAGCAACTTGACTAGAACCTGAGCAACTTGGTGAGACTCTGTCTCAAAATAAAACATTAAAAGGGCTGGGGATGTGACTTAGTGGTTTTTCATAAATTTGAACTATCAGTCCTTCTAGGTTCAATCCCCAGTACAAAAAGGGGGGGCAGGGCTGAGGGTATAGTTCAGAATCCAGCATCTGTGGGTTTAATCCCCAGAACCAAAAAGAAAAAAGAAAGAAACAAGATAAGAATTCTCATTATCATTGCTACAATTCAGCATGTGCTGAAATTATAACCAAAGCAAAAAATGAGAAAATGAAATAATAGAGAAAATTATTGGAAAGAATGAGAAAAAAAGATTCTTATTTAAAATATAGTTCTTTACACATAAAATATGAAAAAAAAGTCAGTTTAAATACAACCAAAATTTTGAACATGCTTTATTTAGTATAGTCATATGGAAATATTTTTCCAAATTCTTTAATACAGCAATTACACAACTAGAAATTTTTTCTATGAATATACTTTCTAAAATACTCCAAAATATATGTTACAAGGCTGTTTAAACAGCAGTTTGTAAACAAGCAAACAAAACAGGAAGTTATCACAAAGTCAATTATTAGAAGAGTTCTTAAATATATTTACATGAAAGGATACTATCAGACCACTAAAAGTGGGGTGAATCTGTAAATGATACTATGACATGATCTTCAAGATACATTAAAGCACTTCCCTACTTCCCACAATGGGTTTGCTGCCAGAACACAGGTGTCATGAAAACCACCACTAAATCAAAGCCAAAACTGGAAAACGAAAAGACTCAGATCAACATCATTGTTCTCAGACACATAGATTTGGGCAAGTCCATCACTACTGACCATTTGATTTACAAATATGATAGGATCAGCAAAAGAACCATTGAAAAATTTGAGGAGGAGGCTGCTGGGATGGGAAAGGGCACCTTCCAGTATGCCTGGGTCTTGGATAAACTGAAAGCTGAGCTTGAACGTGGTATCACTCTTGGCATCTCCCTGTAGAAATTTGAAAGCAGCAAGTATTATGTGACTATCACTGATGCCCCAGGACATAGAGACTTTATCAAAACATGATTACAGGCATATCTCTGAACTAACTTGTGCTGCACTGGCTGTTGCTGCTGATGCTGTTGAATTTGAATCTGGTACCTCCAAGAAAGGGCAGACCCATGAGTATGCCCATCTGGTTTAAATACTGGGTATGAAACAATGAATTGTTGGTGTTAACAAAATAGATTCCACTGAGACACCCTGCAGTCAGAAGAGATATGAGGAAATTGTTCAGAAAGTCAGCACCTACATTAAGAAAATTGGCTACAATCCCAACATAGTAGCATTTGTGCCAATTTCTGTTTGGAATGGTGATAAGAAGTTGGAGCTAAGTGCTGATACACCTTGGCTCAAGGGATGGAAAGTCACCCGTAAAGATGGCAGTGCCAATGGAACCATACTGCTCTCAACTGTAGATTGCATCCTGACACCAACTGACATGCCTTTGCATCTGCCCATTGCAGGATGTCTACAAAATTGGTGGTATTGGTACTATCCCTGTAGGCCAAGCATGGTGGTCATCTTTGCTCCAATGTCACAACTGAAGTAAAGTCAGTTGAAATGCACCATGAAGCTGTGACTGAAGCTCTTCCTGGAGACAATGTTGGCTTCAATGTCAAGAATATGTCTGTCAAAGATGTTCATCATGGAAATGTTGCTGGTGACAGCAAAATGATCCACCAATTGGAAGCAGCTACTTTCGCTGCTAAGGTGATCATCCTGAACCATCCAGGAAAAATCAGTGCTGGCTATGACCCTGTACTGGATTGTCATGTGACACACATTGCTTGGAATATTGCTGAACTGAAATAAAAAATTTATTGCTGTTCTGGTAAAAAGCTGGAAGATGGTCCTAAATTCCTGAAATCTGATGATGCTGCCATAATTGATATGATTCCAGGAAAGCCCATGTGTATTGAGAGCTTCTCTGACTTTCCTCCTCTGGGTCATTTCACTGTTCATAACATGAGGCAGACAGTTGCTGTGGGTATCATCAAAGAAGTGGGCAAGAAGTTTACTGGAGCTGGCAAGGTCACCAAGTCTCCCCAGAAAGCTCAGAAGGCTAAATGAATATTATCCCTTATACTTGCTGCCCAGTCTTAATCAGCAGTGGAAGAACAGTCTCAGAAATGTTTGTCTCAATTGGCCATTTAACTTTAATAGTAAAAGATTGATTAATGATAACAATGTGTCATAAAAATTTCAGAATGAAAATATTTTGTGGACCATTTGTTTTGTGTGTGTGGTAGTGTTAAGTTATTAGCTTTTAAAATCAGTACTTATTAGTGAAAACAACCAAAAATCTGTCACAGAATTTTGTGACCCATTAAAACAAAAGTTTAATAAGAAAAAAATACACAGAATAAGTAAGCTGCACAAGTGTATAGAATGGTCCATTTTATAAAGTATAATTCCCGGAAAATTGTTTGTAAAATTTTCTGGAAACAATGTTAAATGTGGTCACTTTTAAGGGGAATCTCTGGGGTTGAGAGTGCAGATACAGTGATTTTTTTATTTATGCTTTTGATTATACACTTTTTTTGTAAAGTTCAGCTGTTTCACCTTGGGAATATACTGTTAGTTAATTATGAAAGCTAATACATTTTTTAAATCAATAAAATTTTTTATAACATCAACATATTACAATAATTAAAATTACTGCTTTCACAATAGTAACATAGCCACAAAATATCCAAGAATGAGCTTTACCAGATGGCCAACTGATGGAAAAAAATGTCAAAATTCTACTGAAAAACATAAGGCGTTAATAAAAGGAAGGACAGTCCAGGTCACTGGAAGGAAAATCTATGGGCAGAATGTGATAGAGAGTGTTTCTATTTCCATAAGCTATAAGAAGACCTCCTGCTGATGTCTCCCTGTCTGTGCTTCACCCCACACATTTGCACCATGGAGGAAGGATTGGGAAAGGGAATAGATTTGTTGGATTAAAGTGAAAGAAAGTGATGCTACCTGCATAGAAGTATCCATTCTTTTCTATCTTCTTAGACTTGCCCATGAAATCTTTCATTTCTCGTGGCTCTTGCAGCCCAACACCCAGATTGAATATTAAAATTCATCTTATTTGTATTTAATTTGTTGCCCCACCTGCCACTAAACATCACCAACTGCTCAGTTTAGGCTTCTTGAAATGCAATACCATTTTCCCAAACACTAGCAGAGCAAACTTTTCTCTAGGAAGCCCTCCAGAAATTTATTTTCAGTTCCTCCCTCCAACTGGACAGGTTGACTTTCCATTTCCAATGTGGGACCACTTGCCTTCGAATCAGTTTTGGTGCATTCCAAACATAAGGTTCCCAGTCAGATGAGAGTGGCCACCTATACACAAAGGGCAGTTTAGAAGTGGCCCTGCAATCCTGAATACTGCGAGAAATTGACAGCACTGAATCTTGGCAGGCACCAGATTCAAAATTACTAATGACTGTTAAATAGCAGTGGAAAGGGTGACAGAGGAAGTGGAATGAATGAGAAAAACAAACGAAAGAACTGAAAGTAGCAGAGCTTTCACATATCTGCCCGATTAAGTGGGGTAGACTGTAGGCTAAGTAAAAAGGAGTATCTGTGAGGGTTGGTGACTCAGGGTCACAGGTTGAGGCTTCTGAGGAGGCAGCAATGGTGGGGAGTATGGAGACAGTGATGAGGTTTGTGGAGAAGCTTCTTGTGGGTGAGGTGGGGGATGCTGTGGATAGCAGTCAGGAGTTATGAGCTGAACCATGGGGGATTCTGTGGTGTTGATAATGAGAGTCTGTAGGAAGCATTATGCGGGATGCTTGGTTTGGTGATGGGTGGGAGCTCTGGAGCCAGTGATGAAGAGTTCTGTAGGGGCATAATGGGGCTGGTTTATATGTGTGGTTCTCTGATGAGGATGTTTAAGGTCAGTGTGCCAGTGTTGGAAGTCTGTAATGAGATTGTCTGAAGAAGCAGTTTCTGGGGCCTGTGGAATTATTAATTTGGGAAGTTATGTTGAATGCTATAATTGTGACTTAAGAGTTTGACATTCTCCATAATTGGATATGTCTAAAAATCAGTTTGGGGGGGGCTTTGTTATTGGGATCATTTTTATGAGTCCTGTGGTGGTCTGTGATCAGGGTCTCTATAGATGGATGATTGCCCCTCCCACTGGGGAGTTTTCTAAATCCAGGTGTTGTGGGGGGGGGGATCCTCAGAGAGTCAGTGACTGAAGTCAATGATTACTTGCCTCATAACGCTGTCCTTTTCTGTGACTGTCCTCCTTGCTCATTCTCCACAGTCATACTGGTTTCCTTGCTGTTTCTCAAACATGCTATCTTTCTGCTTCAAGATTTTTACAGCTCCCTTGACCTGGAATACTCTTCCCTAAGATATCCACGTAATTCATTCCCTCACTTTTTTCAGGGTTTTCCTTGAATGTCAGTGTCTTGGTCGATAATTAATTATTAATTATTTCTACTTAGCACTAATCACGAGTCATGATGCTACATATTTACTTATGCTTGTTTATTGTATGCTCACCCTGTGCCCAGCCCCATGTAATATCAAGAGGACAGAATTGTATGAAATTCTAAGGTCTGTTCACTGTCATATCTCTAATATCTACAATAGTTCATGGCACAGAGTACTGATTTGTTATGAAAACTGTGGTATCTGTCCTTCTTTTATTTTAGTTTATTTTTTATTTCTCTTCATGCTTCTTTGCAGTTATAATCTGGCAAAGGCAAATGAATCTGATGGATGTAAGACCACAGTGAATTGACATATCCTCAGTATTGACTTGGGCCAATAGATGAAAAAAGAAATTGCTGTGTAAATCTGTGTGTGCCATGGTGATGTATAGCATAAAAATATATGTCAAATGAGTTCTCACTTCTGGATGCAAACTTTTCCACATTTATTGCATTCATAGAAGATTTTGCCTGTGTGAATTCTCTTTTGTCATGTTGGAGCATGACTAAGACTGAAAACTTTTTCACATTGTTTACAAATGCAATGTAGTGAATATGGACAAGTTACCAGACATAACACAGAACTTTAAAAATTTGCAAGGACTCATATGTGAGAAAACCTCATGAAGGAATGTGGGAAAACCTTCATCTAGAAATCACAAACTTATGGTACACTGGAGAATTCATACTGTTCTTAAGCCCTATGAATGTATTGAATGTGGCATATTCTTTACCAATAAATCACACCTTATTGTACGTCTGATAATTAATACTGGTGAGATGCTCTATGTATATAATGAATATGTAAAAACTTTGGCCAACCTCAGCCATCATTAGACATAAGAAAAAAAATAAGCAAAATGGTTTAAGAAAAAGTGACTACCCACAATTCCAAACCTTCCTAAATCATATATTTCATAATGAAGAAAATCCATAGAAGTTCTGAATGTGAGAAACCTTCAACATGATCTCCAGGCTTATTAAACATGATTTGTACACAGTATAAGTAATGCTAAATTAATGAATTTGAAAAATTACATTTCTACAGATACACTGACACAAGGAAAGACATTTTTAAGACCTGATACCAAACATTTTTAAAGAAGTAACTTAGAAAATTATAAATTATAATATATTATCATTAAAATATGATAGTAATTTAAGTATCCGCAATACCATAATTACAAATCAAATATGAGGAATGTCCCAAGCTGACATAGGATTATATTTCTGAGTACACTACATGAAGGTAATTATTCAGGTGGAGATAGTCTGTATGAATGTAATATTGATTTCTATAGAAATAGTGCAATATAAAATAATACAAACTAATAACTTCTAAACTAAACACCATTATTCTATCCCCCAAAGCTTTTCCAGATAACAAAGAATTTTATATTGTGAAGTAATGCCTTTTCTAACAAGACTGGTAAATTACAGCATTATATCTTAATTATTTTACAGCCAAATAAAACTTGTTATTTGTTATTAAATACTCTCTTCAGAAATAATACTGTCATATTTGTTTCTGTTTTAGGAGTTTATTTTAATTTATGTAATACATAAGAAATATAATAACAATAAAAACTTAAAAGGACTGTATTATTTCAAGCCCTTTACATGGCAAAAAGAATATTTACATAATTTTGGCATGAGCAATGTCACTCCAGGTGTTTAACAAAGTCCAAACCTGAAGGGGAACTCAGCAAGGTCTGTGCTCCCAGAAAAGCCTCAGGCTACTTCTCCTGAGAACAATAATAATGCTGGGAATAATTACCTGGGGAAATAAAACAATTGGCCCATTCTGAGAAATGCTGTAAAACAAAAATGGATTATGAATATATAACCAAGTGAACACAATTATGTCCTGACTTGCCTTACAAAAACGAAACTAATTCTACTGAAATAGCTAAGGCAAACAAAGAGTTCATGGAAAGCCTTTGTTTATAAGAACTAAGGTCTCCATTATTAACTTCTCCATCTAAACCAAAAACTTTAAGATTACTCAAAAATAGAAATTCCAATAAAGGAGTGGTTCCTACAATCCAAGGACCACATGTGGCTTACAAAATTGGAGGATGATTATGGTTCCCCCCTAGAGGAACTGAAGTAAATAAGATGACTTTTCCACCCTCCACTGACCCTCCTTTACCCTATACTGGAATTTGTGATAAAAATGGCAGACATGTGGTAAATATTAATGGTAAATGGGTTGATGTACAAAGCTTGCCCTTTTTTAAGAGACTGGGATGACTTCATCCCTGGTGTTTTAAAAACAAGAAAAATAGAAATGACCTAATCAAGCAGCTAAATAGATATTATAAGAAATTACCTTGCAGACATTGCCTAAGAGAAAATGAATAAAATTAAACCTACCACTTGATAGACATAGTGGGAGACAAAAATAGAATTCTGTACTTTTTCTTCTTTATTTAGCATAATAACCTTTACTTATGCAGACACTTTGTCTCTCACCTCTGCATAATTTTAGATTGTATAAGTCAAGTAGTTAATAAGGAAATTATGTAGGACACCAAAAGGAAAAGTGAAAGAACATGTACAAAAATGAAATTCTTTATAATAGAGTAAACACACCTAGAGAGCTAATGTCCTAGATGGTTCATGGAAATACAATGTTCTGGAATTCCTTGTAGAAAGATATAAAAATAAACCTCATGGTCACTCAAGAGAGAGAACTTCTGATGCAGTAATTGAGTTCATCTCATCCCTCCATTGCATCGACTCTACACCTCCTTCAGAACCCCTGGACTTGCTGGGGATGGACCCCAGCATAATTTACTAAACTTCATAAATAAAACATTCCTTACATTCTTCCTATTTTTTAATTTTGAATAATTTAATACATATACAAAAGTAGATTGATACAATAAGACTCACTGTTAACATCATTCATCATTCAGCACTCAAAATGATCAAAATGAGGTTACACTTCCACCAACTGAATTCTGCTTATATTATTTTGAGGAAAATCTTACCCATCATATCATTTTGACTGTATGCATGTTATGATATATCCATAAATATTAAGACTTACATAAAAGTGTTAAAATTACCAATAATTCCTTAATATCAAGTAATATCTTCATGTTCGATTTTTCCAGCTCTCTCAAAAATGCTGGTTTCACCTTGTTTCTTTGTACCATGATTCAGTAAGAAACACCTTGTGATTGCTGGGTATATCTTTTAAGTTTCTTTTAATCCATGGATTCTGTCATTATCTTCTATTTCTTGAAATTTACTGAAGACACTACACTAATTTTCCAATAATTTCCCACAGTTTAGATTTTGTCAATTGTTTCACTCCTAGTGTTTGATGTTTTCCTTTGCTCCTAAACTTTATGCAAATTATTAATTGTATTTTAAGGTTTGAACCATTCCAGGTTTGGAAATTTGGGCAAGATGAAGTGGTAGGTTCTGTTAAGTTCTTCCAACTGAAGACACTCTCTCTTAATAGTGCTGGCATATATTTATAATAAATGACTAAATGCATCTATTCATTAGCACTTACAAAATGGTAGCATTCTAAAATAATTACCCATCCTTCTTATAAAAAGGAGTGTGTCCCTTTCTATTCTTTAGTTTTCCATAGTACTGTTTATATAGAAATAATAGATTAGTGCTTTTTTTCTTTTACTTATTTTCAAAATAATGAGTAAAATTCCCGGCATCCTGCAGTGATAATTAATTGGTTCTTTTTCTAGTGAATTTATACATTCATGTATTTAAAAATTCTGTAGATTTCAATCCATTGCTGTTACTTATTTGGATGCTAAAATTATCCCATCTTTGGTCAGTAATAGCCTTTTCAAATTGGCTTTTAAAGAATATTAATGAATTTTGAGACCTTTTTACTTTGTGGGATAGTAAATGCAATATGCTCATTTTGTACATTTTCTACCCCAGTTCCTTTACCATGTTGATTTACAGTTAATTTTGACTCTGACTCAGCCACATTAATTGCATTGCCCAGAGACTGAAATTGAAGGGTTGCCAGTTCTGGAATCTAGTGCTCCATAAGATTTATGGGCTTCCTTTTCTTTTTTTTCTACTCTATTTTATTTTTCCCCATTTCTTTATTTCTACTTTTTAGATATACATGACAGTATAGTGTATTTTGATATATTATACATACATGGAGTATAATTTCCCATTATTGTGGTTGTACATGATATGGAGTTACACATGGGTTGTGTATTCATATATGAACATAGAAAAGTTATGTCTGGTTCATTCTACTGTCTTTCCTATTCTCATCCCCCCTCCCATTCATTTCCCTTTGTCTAACCCTATGATCTTCTATAATTCCCATCCCTTCTTTCCCTTATTATGGGTTAGAATCCACATGTAAGAAAGAACATTCAGTCTTTGGTTTTTTGGTACTAGCTTATTCCACTTAGCATGATAGTCTCCAGTTCCATCATTTACCAGCAAATGTCATAATTTCATTCTTCTTTATGGCTGAGCAATATTCCATTTTGTATATATACCATATTTTCTTTACCCATTCATCTGTTGAAGGACACCCTAGGTTGGTTTCATAGCTTAGCTACTGTTAATTGAGCTGTGATAAACATTGATGTGGCTGAGTCACTACAGTATACTGATTTTAAGTCTTTCAGGTATATGCCAAGGAGTAAGATAACTGGGCCAAATGGTGGTTACATTCCAAATCTTCTGAGAAATCTCCATATTGCTTTCCAGAGTGTTTACACCAATTTAAAGTACCACCAGCAATGTATGAGTATACCTTTCCCCCTACATGCTTGCCAACACTTACTGTTACTTGTATTCTTGATAATAGCCATTCTGACTAGAGTGATGAAATCTCAGTGTAGTTTTAATTTGCATTTCTCCAATTGCTAGAGATGTTGAACATTTTTTCATGTATTTGTTGACTGATGATATTTTTTGTTCTGTAAAGCATCTGTTCAGTTCCTTTGACCATTTATTAATTGGGTTATTTGGGGTTTTTTGGTTTTTTTGTTTGTTCAGTGTGAAGTTTATTGAGTTCTTTGTATATCCTGGAGATTAATGTTCTGAGGTGCAGGTGTCAAAGATTTTCTCCCATTCTGTAGGCTCTTTCTTCACATTCTTGATTATCTCCTTTGCTATGAAGCAGCTTTTTAGTTTGATAGCATATCATTTATTGATTCTTGATTTTACTTCTTGTACTTTAGAAGTTTTGTTGAGAAATTTGGTTTCTAAGCCAACATGATGGAGAGTTGGACCTACTTTTTCTTCTTCTAGACACGAGGTCTCTTGCCAATGCCTAGATCCTTGATCCACTTTGAGATGAGTTTTGTGCAGGGTGAGAGATATGGGTTCCATTTCATTTTGCTACATATGAATTTCAAGTTTTCCCAGCATCATATGTTGAAGAGACTATCTCTTCTCCAATGTATGTTTATGGCTGGGCTTCCATTTTTGTACACTATGAAAATATACTCAGGCTAGCCCACTGATTCCATGAGGATTAAAGGCATATACTACAGCTGACCCTGAGAGCCTTCTCCATTAAGGTCAGACTAGAGACAAACTTCCAAGTAGCCTGCTGACACATAAGTAAGACAAGTAGGTGTCACCTGACTCAGTCAACTCATAGTCACATAACTGATGATGATGCTAATATGAATAATTATTGTTTTAGACAATTAAATTTTGTTTGGGGATTATTATATAGAAATTACTAAAAAACTACCAAAAAAAGAAATCAAGAAAACATCATCATTTATAATAGCTACAAAGAATTGAAATACTAAGGAATAAGTGTAACCAGGAGATGAAAGACTTGCACAATGAAGACTATAAAACACTGATGAAAGAAATTGAAGACATAAATAAATGAAAAGAAAGTCCATATTCATGAAATGGAAGAACTTTTGTTAAAATGTCCATGCTACCCAAAGTGATTTTCACATTGAATGTAACCCACATCAACTGCAATAATTAATACTCCAATTAACACTAAAACCCATGTGTAACTACAGAGGACCTTGAATAGCAAACACAATCTTAAGCAAGAACAAAATTGATGATATCAAGGTACTTTATTTCTAAATACACTAAAAAACTATAATAATAAAAACAGTATGTTACTGGCATAAAACAAACACATAAGACAATGGAACAGACTAGAAAGACCAGAAATAAATCCATTCACATATGGTTGTCTTATTCAGTTTTGCATTGCTATAACTGTTCCGTGTGCAACAGATGTTTATTTAGATTACAATTTTGAAGGCTGGAAAGTCTAAGAGCATGATTTCAGTATCTGGCCACACCATCTTTGTGCTGCATGATGGAAGGCAGAAGGGAAAGACAGCATGTAAACAGAAAGAAAAGGGACTGAACTCATCCCTTAATTGGGAGCCTACTCCACAATAACTGACACACCACCACAATTATGGCATAAATATGTTCATGAAGGCAGAGCTTTCATAACCTAATGACCTCTTAAACATGCCACGTGGTTAATTCCATCATAATGTCAATTAAATTTCAATATAAAGTTAGGGAGGACAACATTCAAACCATAGCAATCACCTACTAATTTTTGACAAGGACACCAAGAATAACTAATTGGGAAAGAACAATTCCTTCAATAAATGATGTTAGGGAAACTAGATATCTATATGCAGAGGAATTAAATTAGACCCGTATGTCACAACATATACAAAATTCAATTCAAATGGATTATAGACTAAAATGTCAGAAATGCAAAAATATTAGAAGAAAACATAGGGGAAATTCTCCACAATAATAGTTGTGCAATGATTTTTTTTTTAATGTGACCCCAAATGCACAGGTACCAAAAGCAAGAAGAGACATATGGATTACTTCAAACTAAAAAACATCTGCAAAGCAAAGAAAATCATCAGCAGATTGAAGAGACAACCTACAGAATGGGAGAAAATATTTCAAACCATACATCTGATAAGAGGCTAATAACAAAACTATACAAGAAACTCAAACAACTCAATAACAAGAAACAAATAATCTGATTTAATAATTGGCAAAGAATCTAAATAGATATTTCTCCAAAGAAGACATTATAATAGCCCCCAGGTATATAAAAAGTATTCAGTATCACTAGTCAACATGGAAATGAAAGTTAAAACCCAACAAGATATCACCTCACATTTATTAGAATGGCCTTCATCAAAGAGACAAAAGATAAGTGTTGACAAGCATGAGAAGAAAAGGCAACCCTTGTACAATGCAAAGATAGTTGTGGGGGGACTGTTTGTAGGGTTTTGTTTTTGTTTTTCTTTTATGAGATTTTCTTTTTTTGCATGCTACCTGTTTGTGATCTGAGAAGCACTCTTTGTACCATGTTAAACTTGTTTCAGTGAAAACTATTTTACAACACAGAGGGTAATTTGAACCTGTGATACAGTTGAATTCCAAATGCTACAGTTTTATTAAATAACTTAATAATTTTCCTTCCAATTTGGAAGCTCTTTAGTGATGACAGTCTATCTCTGAAAGGTCAGTCACCCTTGTGCTCCATGCAGTTTTGTCTACCTACAGACAACACTGACAACTCAGTGCAGTCAGTAAATCCCTTTCTAGGCTTCTATGGTTTCTTCAAGAATCATTAGAGTTTTGCAGAAACAGTATATAATTTTACTTTACTGAGATCCTTTTCTCCATTATTTTCCTCATTGTGTTTCTAAATTGGAGGACATTGTTCTTGCCCTCTACTTAAAACATATAATTTTATGGCAGGCCAACATGTCAACATCTTCTTTGGCTGGTAACAATGACAGCCATCTTGTCGGCACAGGTCTGAGAAGGTAATCTCTTTCCAATTATATAGAGTGATCTTAGTGCTTCCGCCCATTATAAAGAAACTGGAAGATGAGTAAAATCTTTCATTTAAAAAGCCTCAATATTAATGGTAAACAAGACACATGCTTTTTAACAATATTGTGCACAAGATATACAGGATTCATAGCAGCTAAGACCATTTTTCTTTGGAAAGAAGTTTACAGAGTAAATCAAGCTTACTAACATTACATTTGTAATGTCTACTGAATATATATATAGGTAAAAAAAAGTCTAGGTTGCATTTGGACAAGATATCAATCAACAATTTGGGGGTTTGGGGTTTCTATGTTTGTATTTTTTAGTCTCCTTTAAATATTCATAAAAATAAAGAAGGTAATATAAAACTTCATTTTCAAGTCCAACTGCCAATAGCTAGTGGGATTCTTTTGTTGTCACTGTCATATTTCATATTTTTATATTTCATAATTGCTAAAAGGGGAGATTTTTAACTGTTCCAACAAAAAAAGTGATATAATGGTAAGTTAATTAGATTGATTTAATCATTCCACAATATATACATATATTACAACATCATATTATATCCCATAAATATATACACATATTGTCAATTATAAATACAAAAAAAATTGAAAACAAGAAAAGCTTTCAACCTGCTGCCTTTACTGGTAAATTGTGCCAAACATTCAAAAAACTAACACTTCTCAAACTCTTCCAAGCATTTGAAGAAGGAATACTTAACTCATTCTGTAAGGGCAGCACTACTCTGATAACAAAGCCAAAGACATCATGAGAAAAGAAACCTGAGGTATTGTTGAAAGCAGAATTGGCTCTTTGTTATCAAAAGTGTAACATCTTAATATCTACTCCTTTCATACAGCAATGAGATATATTATATAACAATGTTGCTGTCATCTGTAAATGCTAATTTTTTAGCTCCTTTTAAACTCAGGGCTGGAGTTAATATAACTTTGGGGGAGAGAAAAAACTCACCAGAGTATTTACCTGTCTTATCCTGAACTTGTAAGATTTTTGTCTCCAGGTGTGCTTTCACAGCCCTTTCTCCACTGTGTCCAATCCCAAATTCTTTTTTGTATATTGTGCCTTGTGCTCTGTTTTAGTTATTTACCTCCCTAATCCAATTGTATGCATCTTTACACCAACATTAAAGCAAGTGGTTTCCTGTGATATCTGGGTAATGCTTGTGTTGGAATTACTAAATTAATCATGGCCTAAAGCTTCCTCAAGACTGGAAAGCAACAACTTAAATAATATGCAAACTGCAAAATAACTTGATGCTTTGGTATCAAGTAAACAACTCTTAGTCGATCACAGCAGCTAAGCCTCCAGCCAATCACTGGCTGCAAAAATGCCAAACCACGTCCCAATAAGGGAAAAACAAAACTGTAACCAATCGCCCTGACTTTTGAACTGGCTTTTGTTCCTCAGTGCTACCAAGTTCATGAATCTCTTTTCTGATTAACTAAATTGTTCAATTTGCCTAAGGTTTTTACCAGTATTAAAATGGTACACATTTTCATTATCTGAACCCTAAAAAACATGGTCAAAATATTCATAATGTGAAAAATTAAACTAACACTATAATGTTTAGAATGCACAGCAGTAAATCCATAATCAAAATCTGATTGTTCATGCTTATCATTGAAAAGCCCTTGTTATATAATCGCAATACACTAGAGTAACACAATAATGAATTAACCATTATCGTAAACACCAATTCGTGGTTGCCAACATCAAGGGTTGGGGATATGTAACAGTGACTAGGAAAGGCACTATCCTAATCTATCCTTGTAGTGGCACCCCCTCCTCCGCGGAAAATCTTAAGCTTCTCCAGAAATCTGCACCATAAATAATCTTAAGACTATATTCTGCATGACTTTGTGGCTTAAGACTTAATCTTAAACCTATCAGCAAAAGAATCTCTACCAAAGAATTCAATATAAAGTTCCAATTTCTTGTTGCTCTATCTTGCTTGGCCACCAGCTGGAAAGAGATCAGCACTCCAGGTGCTGAACCCTCCTTACTAGTTCTTCAAAAGAAATATTTATGGACTATCTATTATAGTAACAATATGATATTTTATAAAATTGTGTTCGCAAATGCAAAGTGTAACAAAAAGGGCAGATCCTTTAACAAGACCTCTGGCCTTTGGCCCGAGCTTCACAGAGATGTTAACATTTCAGAGATAAGAGAAGATGTTACTAATTGGGCTCCTAGATAACAGCTGGCAGGAGGAAAGAGGGGGAAGCAGCTTTCCCCTTCTCAGGTGCTATCCTTGAAGTATTAACTTACCCAGTATAGTTAAAGAAAATGCTGATTTTGTGTGAACTTCTGAAGACTGAACTTCTGCGCCCCTCCCCTTGCACGCTGGGTGTAAAGTTCTGAGCCTGCCTGAACTTGGGGTTCAGGGGAATTAATTGATTACAGTGAAAGCTGTACCCTCTGAACCAACTGCAGTCAAATAAACCTGCTTCCTGTTTCCTATTCTGTGTTTTGCCTCCTCTGTCCCTCCAACATCCTAGTCCTCCTAATACCTAATCCACTTGACAGTAAAATCTTGTATCAGCTCTACTTTTGGCACACTGTTATGGGTTTTGTACTTTCCCTCCAACTTTTCCCTCCATCCCTGAAAACTAAGATTTTAGAAGTCTCAGGAAGCGATTTGCTCAGATGCAGGATTTTCATCACAAACCCTGAGGCAGTTTCAGGCCAACCCTGATTATTGGTCACCCTACTGCAATCTCACCCTTCCATTCTGCCTAGGTCACACTCCCCCACCTCCACCCTTTGATCTCCCCTCTCCTTAGTCATTCTCTCACCTGTCCTAATCGTCACCCCCAGTTCCTTAGTCTCCCATTCCCAGTTTCATTGTCTTCAGTCTTCTTGTCCCCAAGTCTCTCAATCCCTCACTTTCTCCTTAATTTGGGGCCTCAACCTACTCTTTCCTCTCAATTTTCCTCCATTTTCTTATTCCGCCTTGCAACTTACTACTGTATTGTAACTCTCCCCTTAGAGTATTTCTTGTAATTAACATCATTACATTTCATTATTATGCCATTCCCTCTCTCCATCACTTTGGCCTCTCCCACAGTGGAATCACCTCGAATAGGGCTGTGCCATTTACAAATATGTTTGTGTAGAAGCGCTAATGAATATATCATGACATTACCAATTCTTCTTCTTTAAACAAAGTGCATTCTCCCAATAACGACAGTATCACTATAGACCCTTCTCCACCCTCACCCCCAGCCCCTTAAACGCTCTCTTCAAAAGTGCGCAGCATGCCGGGCGCGGTGGCTCACGCTTGTAATCCCAGCACTTAGGGAGGCTGAGACAGGAGAATCACGAGTTCAAAGCCAGCCTCAGCAACGGCGAGGCACTAAGCAACTCAGTGAGACCCTGTCTCTACATAAAACACAAAAAATAGGGCTGGGGATGTGGCTCAGTGGTCGAGTGCCCCTGAGTTCAATCCCCGGTACCAAAAAAAAAAAAAAAGTGCGCAGCTTATTGGTTCGTAAGGTGGTCCTTCCTTTATCATGCTCCCCTGCCTTCTCTGCTGCGGTGGAACAGTCCAGTCCCAGGGGCTGAATTGGGCGAATTCCTCGCCTGTAGGAAACCCACTCGACTTTCAAGATGGCGGCTCCCTTGCCAACGAGAGCCTGGGAGCAGCCATATTGTCTCCTGAACAAACCAGCAGGTGAAGAAACTGGGCAGTCTCAGAAGCTCGGACTAGTGCTCAATGACAGGAAGCCGAAGAGTACTGTGGATGTGACAGGCATCCCGGTTAAGCCATGATGGACGTTTTGGCATCTGATAATCTAGCTTGGGGTTAGAAGAGGAATTTATGGGTTGAGTCATTGGGCAGTTTGGGATTGGGATTGGGGTAGGAATCCGTGAGGGTCAGAGATTGGAGGACGGTGAGGTCAGGGATGGGAAGTCTCTGGGCTGAGAACTGGGGACTTGTAGCAGTCCCTAATAAGGAGAGCCTTATAATGTGCGGGTGGGGGATAGAGTCTCTGTGGCTACTGATTTATGGACCTGTGTGGCTAGTGCTGAAAGACCCCAAGCAGGAGTCCTATGAAAGACCCCAAGCAGGAGTCCTTCGTCCTGAGGGGAGGCCCCAGCACAGTGACCAGTCCAGACCACAGGATGCAAAAGCACAAGGCAGCTTTATTGTTCACACAGGCGCCTGCGGACGCTTCAGCCGTGCGGTAGACTGAGCGTTCCGGGCAAGGGAGGTCACCCCCATTTA
>PVHX01017588.1:0-39428 GCA_004024805.1 Geosciurus inauris | reverse complement strand
ATTGCTCTAGAAACCCAGATGTCACCCTAACCCTCTTCTTTACAAGACCTATGATTTGCCCTGTAAACCCTCCCCAGCACCACTGCCTTGGTTTAGGCCTCACACATCTCCAGCCTCCTTCCAATCTTCCTGCCTCCAGTTTCACCTGCTCCAGGAACATCTCGCTTTGACAAGTCAGTCTAAGTGTATCCTTGGTGGCCTAACAAGGCTTCCTCCACAGCCTTCATTCTACAGGATACAACCAAACAACACACACACACAAACACACACACACGGCTGGTGAGGCTATAGGGTTTGCCCTGTCTCCTGCCCTTCTCTGCCCTCTCCCCTCCAGGCTGCCCTGCCTCATCTAGTCTGTGTTCCAGTCAACCTCAAACTCCCCTTACAGATCTCCTCACACAGCTTCATCCTGAACATCTCCCTGACTCTGCACATGTTGTTTCATTTCCCCAGATCACTGTTTCTCCAAGTCACCTGAGAGTCACCTGCTTCGTCATTCCCTAGCATACTGCAGACTTCCAGGCACTGCTCTGCCTGGATCTACTGAATGAGGATCTCTGCGTTTTTAATATAGACTCTAGGGGCTCTTCACTCTAAATGTTGAGAAGCACCACTCCATCAGGCCAATGCTTCTCGTCCTGGCCTCCTTCCTCCCTCAGCTGGGCCTCTTTCTGCCCTACACTCTCTAGGGTGAGGCTGACAGTGACAGTGACTGCTGTCTTCTCTGCTGGGCTGTGAGCTCCCTGTAGGCAGTGACTATGTCTTTCTTCACCTGTAACTACCCCTGCCTGGCACAGAAAAGAGGCTTAATGATGAATGAATGGGACCCTCAGGTGAGTCCTGCTGACCACAACCAGGAGGAGGTCATAGGTGATCTAGTGACAAGTCATAGTTTGTGGAAACACAGAAGCTGTTCCCAGTGCCTCTGCAGGTGGCACCTGTCCCCCTTCACCCCATCCCTCATCCCTCATAAAGGAGGCATGTTCGGGTTGTGGGTAACTTTAAAAAGTGATATTTAACAATCAGCTTTCCAAAAATTGCATGCATACAAACATGTTTATTATAAATTTACTGATATAAAGGTTATGTAGCAATTTATAAATATTAATAAAATATCCAATACTCCTTATTATGTGTTCCATATAGCAAACTGATTATCCCAGAAATCAATACATTCTTTGATTTCTGCCTATCTGTGGCCAACATATGGTTGCAAAGACAAATGAATGTAGTTCTGGCTTAAATGCTAATTGATATATGTGTTTAACAAATCAGAGGAAAGTGAAACAACAAAGATAGAACTTCACTCATTTAACATGATATGAGTAACTGCTAAGTTGGCTAATAATTTTGAATACTGGAAGAATATTTCCTCAATGTCTGATGCTACTCACACTGTAGCAGCTACAGACATGACAACATTTTAAAATTTAATCTGTATTGGTAACATTTGTTTCCATCACTTTCTTAAAGTCTAGATAATCAACAAAACAATAAATCCAGTCTTCATTTGCAGCATTCGCTGACTTCTCTGATCTAAACATTTTCTCCATGGCCAATTTTGTGACTTGACTGGGCACAGAGTGGGGAAGAGATGCACAGCAGCAGATTGTAACAGTATTTCCACTACAGATACAGTGGAGCAACCTCAAGAGCACCATGGGGTAAAAAGTAAAATAACTTTGAAATAGTGAGGCTTGAATATGTTACCTTAATGTGATTTATAGTTATTTAAGTTGAACATAATTTATACTATTTTAATTTTATGTACTTTAAAATTCTTAGTGACAGCTCTTTAATGGTGGTTACAAACATTTTCCTTCATCGAGCAACTGAATCTCATGAGTCCACAGGAGCCATCTCCTATACAGTAACCCTAAAGAAGGGAACATGACCTGTCATTACCCACCCAGCCACTAGAGAGGCTGATTCCCTTCCCTGCCCCTCCAAAGTATAGGCTGTGGCTACCAGAGTGGGCACACTTTGTGCATGTATGATAATATTACACTGAACCTAGTTACCATGTAAATTAACATGTGTTAACAGAAAAGAGCCTACTGACCCTGCTGTGTGACCCAGGCAGTGTGTTTCCACTATGCAAGCCTCAGGCTCCACAGCTTTGAGGGAGAATTAATATCTGCCAACTCATGAGGTGCAGGGAAGTTGACACCCACTTATTTCTCCCCCACATACACTCTGCACACTCATAGTCTAGATCTTTCCATCATCTCCCCCACCCCTCAGCCTGTGTACACATTACTCAGATACACCACGCACAGTTTGGGCACAAGCATACACCTCACCCTCTCAAACCATACCACACACAATAACATGTCATCCCTCATATACTGCAGAGCCTAGCTGACCTGTAGACAGCTGCCTTCCACACACCACCTCAGACATTCTAACTGCCCCATACACACCCATTCTCCACATAACCAAGCCACCACACCACAAATACTCAAACAGATCCAGGCAGAACAGTGCCTGGGAGTCTGCAGTATGCTAGGGGATAACGAAGCAGGTGACCCTCAGGTGACTTGGAGAAACAGTGATCTGGGGAAATGAAACAATGTGTGCAGAGTCAGGGAGATGGTCAGGATGAAGCTGTGTGAGGAGATCTGTAAGGGGAGTATGTACCTGAGACTCCCTCACACAATTCATGTACACATACCCCGTTATGGTTTAGATCTGGAATATCCCCAAAGTCTCATATGTTGAAGGCTCAGTCCCCAGTACAGCATTGTTTAGAGATGGGTTGGTGAAAATATCGGATCATGAGGGTTTTGATCTAGTCAGTGGCTTACTCCATTGATTTGATGGCATAATTGGGAAGTGGTGGAAACTGTAAGAAGTGAGGCCTTAGCTGGAGGAGGTAGGTCACTGAGGGCGAGCCTTGGCAGGGTATACAGAGAGTGCCCCTTCCTAGCGCACTCTCTCTGCTACCTGGCTGCTATTCGTTGAGAACCTTTCCTCTACCATGCCTTCTGCCATGACGTTCTGCCTCAGACTCAAAGCAATGGAGCCAGCCAACCATGGACGGAAACCTCTGAAACCACAAGCCAAAATAAATCTTTCCTCCTGAGTTGTTTTTCTCAGGTATTTTGGTCACAATGAAGACAAGCTAAGGGCACCCTCCCCTCACTAAATACTTCTCCCCACCCAAGAACTTCACATGTAAATGATGCCTCATCCTAACAGCCACTCCTCAACACTCCACTCACTCACCACACACACCCCCACCCCTAGCATAAGCACACACACCACATGCTTCTGTCCACCATCTGCCTACATTCCTCCCCATACTCACATGTCTCAGGCACTCACGCAGGCCGCCCTAATACAGAGCTCACACACTTGTGACATCCCTACATTGCCCCCCTGTTCCAGGACAGGAGATTTCCTGCTAGACCTCTGAGCCCACACCCTGGATCAAGGAGCAGTGAGGGGAATCCTGGCAACATGAGGCGAAAAGGTGGGTGCACTTTCCTGTAGTGGCATCTTGCTTCCCTGGTCAGGCCTGTGGCTTGAGGCACAGGGGGACTACAGAGGACTGCCAAGGGACGACAAAGAATCCTGGCTAACCAAACACCTTTACTACTTCAGATCCGGCCCCAGGCATTGCAGGTGGCTCCAGCAGCCTCATCCCCCTTCCTGCTTTCTTTCTCCAGGACCCTAGTCCCAAAGGAAGATAACTATCTGCTTCCTGAAGCTCCTCCCACACCAGTGAGAGCAGAGGACAAGCTTCTGTGGAAGTATGAGGGCCTTGCTCAGGAAGTAGTGAACGCTGAGTCAGGCAACCCTGACTCGGGAGGCAAGGATCCTGCAGGGCAGGGACTGGTGAGAAGGTGAACAGGGAGGTCAGGGGTCCAGGTATAAACAATAGGTACTCTCAGGACTTCAGGTGGTATCCCTTTCCTATATCTAGCCAGATATCTATATCCTTTCCTATATCTATCCCTTTTCCTATATCTGCGGCATGCTATCTTTGGCTGTCCCCACCCTTAGCTCCACTTAAGGTCAGGCCCTGTCTGGTTCCTCTGCCTGTCATCCTATACTCTTGCCCTGACTGTCCTCACCCACCCCCAACCCCAGTCCATCGTCAGCAGAGAGGCATCCTGGAATGAGGGGTCTATCTCCATTCCCATTACCCCAGTATCTATATGAGTTGGGTAGAAGTCTCCCTCCTGGGTCACCCCTTCATCAGAGCAGGAAAGAACCAGTGTGCACTAGATGCTGATAGGTTCTGGGGCCTGTGAGGGGCAGATGCCAGCATATCTGCTGAGATGGTCTCAGTCTACCCTAATAGCCTCAGACTGAGTCCTGCTGGACACAGAGAAGCCTTCTCAATGGCACATTACCTCTTCTACCAACAATAATCTACAATAATGGCTTCGGTCTTAAAGGGCAATGTTGAAGTGGGCACCTCCTTCTTCAAAGCTCTTCTCTCTCTTTCATTCTTTCCTCCTCTCCCAGAGACAGGTCAGACTAATGTTCTGTTCTCTTTGTATTCTACAGCCTGCTTCTCCCAAATGAAGCCGCCTTCAAATTTCCATGGCAACAGCAGTCAGCTTCTGTGACTGCTGAGTTATAATAGACCTTCTCCTCTGTCTAGCCTAGAGCTTTCTAGTGGACACAAGCTGGGTGTCCAGGCCTGGGCTCCAGACTTGGGTTAGCCATGACTCACCTTGTGGGGCCCAGGGCAAGTCCCAACCCTCTTGCCACAGTGTCTCCATAAGGCTCAGAGAAGGTGAGGCTACCCTCACAAACTCTAGGTTGAGCCAACCTGTCTTCAGAGGATTTCCAAAATGGAACCACCATCAACAAAGGATCTCCCTTCCCTTCCCACACTCCATCTCGCCCAAGCTGCTGCTGCTTCACCTTTTGGCCCTTATTGAGCTGTCTAACTGATAGAGAACAAGCCATGTAAATACCAAAATACTGTTGAACAACTCTGATACCCTTTAGCCAGATGTGTGTAAGGTATGTTTACCAGCAACATTTTCATAGGCACACATACCCAGGCATGTGCATGAACTAAGAAACATGTACACAGTGTTCATAGCTGCTAAGACCAACATTTACACAGGCATATACTCTCAAACACACACACACATAAACACACCCTGGCCCTGCCTCTGATCAGGCCCAAGGAGGAACATGTGGAATGTCTTAAAAGAGTCAAGCCCTTAGCAGGGACTAATCACAGATACAGAAAAGACCACATGCATCTGAATATTACTTTATTTCTAGACTAAAAATTTTAAAATTTCAACAAAATGAATTTCCTATGAAATATAAATCTCTAATCTTTAAAGAGGAAAAAAAAACGTTGATTAGATTAACAACCACAGGAGAAACTAAAAATGCTAAACAGCTTTAGATAAGAAAGTTACCAAACCAAGATAAATTTGAGGGTAAGTTCTTCTAAACTTTCAAAAACAGATAATTACTGGGTTAGAGAAATCATTCAAAAATACACAAAAAAGATGCAACCAACTAATTTTTCAAAGTTAATCCCCTCAAAACCTACAATTTTGCTATAAAACAGCCTCACTCATTAAATTATACTTAAAATCCTAACTAAAATAGTAGCAAATCAATTTGAGAGTAAATTTAAAAATATATATAATATGTGTCAAATAGAGCTTATTCTAGAATTGAAAAGATGGTTTAGCATTAGTAATTCTATTTATATAATAACATCACATTAATAAGCCTAATAACAGATGATATGTTTTAAACAGATAACAAGAAGATCTTGGAAACTTTTAGCACTCATTTCTAATTATAAGAAATGTCTTAGTATACTAGGAACAGAAATATATTTACTTGATAGGATGAAGATTATCTCAGATACAACTCAACATTGTTTTATAAGTTCTGGTCAATGTAATAATCTTTTTTTCATGTATTTATAGGAAACAGAAGATAAACTGGTCACAATTTGAGTATCACAACTGTCTACCTAGCAAAATCTAAGAAACTTGTAAATAGGTCAGTGAAGTTGATTAATTACAAAATAGTTACTCATAAAGTTTCCCTACACATCAGAAAATCCAGTTAAAAAGTAATAAAAAATATTCTATTCACTAAAGCACCACATAAAAATAATATTATCTAGAAAAATTTACAAGAAATGTCCTGGACATACATGAAAACTCTGACAAAATGAACTACAAATCTTTACTTACACAAACACCCACCCCTGATAAAAGGAGACACATCCTCTGTTCCTGTATGGTATTATAATTTTGTCAAATAAAATGTATAGGTTTGATGTCATTCAAATCATAACTTCAGTAGGATTTTTTTTTTCAAGTGGACAAATTTATTCTGAAATTCATCTGGATAAATAAACCAATTTTCTGAGATAGACAAGAAAATTTGCAAAAGAAACACAAGGATGTAGTCATCCTGCCAGCTATCAAACTATATTATGAATCTACAATAATCTTATCTGTACTAGAAATATGCACTCAAAACAGTGGTAGTGACATGAGAATGACCAAAAGTACCAATATACTATAGGGATAGGTCAACATATACAGAGGAAACTGGCTCATGATGAAGGTAGCCTTTTAAAACATGAAGGAAATGTTGGATTATTTAGTAAATGGTTTAGACATCAACTTGCTGGCCATTTGGAGGAAAAAAAGGTTATAGCTCTATTTCATATTATATACAAATACAAATAACAGATTGAAGATTATTTGTAAAAAATAAAATAACAAGAATAAAATGTTAGAGAATATTCTAATCATTAGCAGTAAGTGGGGGAACTTATCTAATATTGTTTCTAAATCCATAAACTATATTCTGTCAGGTAAAACACATTGATTGTGTGTGTGTGTGTGTGTGTGTGTGTGTGTGTATGTATGTGTGTATGTGTGTGGTGCTGGGGATTGAACCCAGGGCCTTGTGCATGCCAGGCAGGCACTCTACCAACTGAGCTATATTCCCAACCCCTGAATTTTGATTAAATAAAAATCTTGTCTCTTAGGTAAAAGACACATTACTTGATGAATGCAAAATTGGCAAATATGCAGTGAGGGAAGCATTTCAGATAATGTTTGGGAGTTGATTGACAGCTTTTCTGGAAAGAAATATGAAAACATATTATCAAGGAACTTTAAAGATGTTTATTCTTTGTAAGCCTTCAATTTCACTATCTAAAACAATAATCACAAGAGCATGGAGATTTATATACCAAGATGTTCATCATTGAGAATTTAGAAATTATAGAAATAACAAAGATAAGAAGATCATTAAATGTATTTCAATGTCTATAAAAGTACTAAATAGCCATTAAAAACAATATTTATCCAATAATATTACAGGGAAATATGGGAAAATACATTACATGAAAATGTTAGATTACAGTTCACACAATTCCATTAGGATGTATGCTCATGAATGTATATAACTGGAAACAAATTCATACTGTATAGTTTCGTAGATAACACCCAAGACTTTTTAGCACCTAAGAAAAATTTAAACCCATTCAATTAACATATTCTTTTCACTAATAAAGAACAACACAAAACAAATTTCTAAAATCCTTATTTTTAGAATCTGTTCTGCAGTGCTCTCAACTCCACTCCCTCCTGATAGTTCCCAGTGGAACCACATTGGCTCTTGTGCATTAGCTCCTAAAGGCTTCCTTCCTCACCCTGAGTTTGAGCTGTTCCTTTGTTATAATGGTCTTTCTTTGGAGAATATCTGTGCAATGTCTTATTACACTGCATTCCAGTAAAGATTCAAATGATTTTGGTGGGACAAGTTAAAATTAAATGGTTGGGGAAAGCTAAGGACAAAGAGCTATGGAACAAAACAACTGACATATGTACACTTTCTTTAAGGTCTACTTGTTAGACCACGACTTATTTTCAAGCTGACAAACCTCACTGAAGGGAAAAAAATAAAACAGTTCTTTAACCAGGATAGTTTTGCTTTATGGTAACAGCTTTTTGGCCTTATTCATTTTCTTCTTGTTTTTTGTTTTGTTTTTAAATTTTTTTGGTTGTAGATGGACACAATATCTTTATTTTATTTATTCATTTTTATGTGGTGCTGAAGATCAAACCCAGTGCCTCACAAGTGTGAGGCAAGCACTCTATCACTGAGCCACAACCTCAGCCCTTCTTCTTGTTTTAATGAACTATGGGTTACCAGGAGTGGACATATAAGTAAAAGATTCTAAAGAAATGCCTGAATGAAAAGATGCTGAAGTTCATTATTTGCCAGAAAAAAAAAAAAAACGCAAAGTAAAACCACAATACTATGCACTATATACTCAGCAAGACAGCTAAAATAAAAAGACAAAAATGATTAAGTTTTGTTGGGTATGTTTAACAACCAAGATGTACATGCTGCTGGTGAATGTGCATTGATAGGACCATTGTGGAAAACTGGCAGCATCCACTGTTACTGGATTCACAGGGATTCTAAAACCTATTTCACAAAATTATGAATATTAAATAAGATAAATGGAAAACACAACATAGAGCTTGGCACATAGTAATATTACAATGATATATACTATATGTATTATATTTAATTGCACACTATATTTAATGTTACATATAATTACATAACAATTTAACTCCTACCATCCATATCACAGAAATGCATGCATGTATGCGCCAAAAGACAGCCCTATGCAAGAAGCAGAAAGGTAGCACAAACCCTCAGAACTCTTCAGCTCTGGGCTTGATAGTCCTGCTGACATGCAGGCCACTGAGGGCAACTGGCCTTCGGTCTCCTTGTTTCCACCCGCCATGCCTTCATATCTAGGTTCCATTCATTCAGTGCACATATACTGAGTGCCTGCTCTGTGTATGGCCCTCCACTAAGGATACAGAGCCAAGCAAGACAAGATCTTAGCCTCAGAGAGGTCACAGCCCAGTAGTAGATTCAGGTATAATCCATGATTACAGTAAATATACTAAGTAGACTTATTACAGAGTGTAGCACTGTGTGTGATTGAGGACATCTAAATAGGCTTCCTGGGGGAGATGATACCAAGTCCCAAGGGATGATGAGCAGTTTACCAGGTGAAGACAGGAAAGGACACTACATATCCTATAGATGGCAGGAACCCAGAAATGGAAAGGAGCATGTGAGCTCGTGGGCCTGGTGCACATGGTAGCTGGGAGAGGCAGGACATGAGAGGATGCTGGAGAGCATGGAAACAAATAGGAAAGACCTTTCTGTCTCCATGAAAAGTGCTCAGCTCTACCCTAAGGTTTCAGAGAAGCCACTAGAAACTGATAAGTGGGGAATAATATGATCATATCTGTGCTATGGGAAAATAATTCTGACTTAAATGTGGTTAGTGGATTGTAATAAAACAGGACTGGAAACAAAGAGGCCATTTTCAGGCTGTTAAATAGTAACTTAGATTGAAGATAGTGAGGACCTAAAGTGATCTGTGCCCAGAGAGACAGAGAGATGCACAGAAAAGGAGGGAAGGGGGGTGGGGGGAGGAGTCAGGCACAGACTTAAGAATAACCAGAATATGAAACTGAAAAGACTTAATTCAGATATTAAGGATAGGTGAAGAAGAGGTCATGGTAGCCTTTAAAATCTGGGGCTGGGGTGACCCCATGAGATAGAAAATCTAAGAGGAGTAATGATTTTGAAAATGGTAATGTTGGTTTGAACCTTTGAGTCTGAGGGGCCTGTGCGATAGCCAGATGGGGATGCAGGCTAGGCAGTTGAATTTGGAACTCTAAAACAAAGGAAACTTCCATGTTCAGCCACAATTAAGTATCAGGGACTAAATTTATTTTTCTGCCTTAAAACTTAAAAGCCAGATGAGATACATGAGACAATAGTTTCCAGACACTTGACAACAGACAATGTGGAACAATGATCGGACAGAAGAAAGCAAACCAGGTGAGCCCCACATGTGACCAAAATTGCTACCTGGAAAGTGTTTCCAGGTCTCAGCTTTGGGAGTGAAAAAAAGGAAAGCCTGGTGGTCTGAGTTGAGGAGGTAGAGGTCAGAGTTCAGGGAGACCAAGACAACTAGAATTTGATAGTCAAAATATCAGAGAAGAGCTGCACAGGGAGGAGGAGGAAGAGGAGGAGGAGGAGGAGGGAGAGAGAGAGGCAGCGAGAGTACAAGCAGGACTGAGAGGGTATGAGAAAGTGCTTTGGAGACCTGCAGAGGGCTGCCCCCCTCCCCCAGGGTTTGGCTGAGTACTAATCTGCACAAGCACTTGAGAAAATTACCCAAGATTGGAGAACAAATTGCCAGAGAGGAGTGGGTAGAAGAATCCTAGATACTCAGAAGGAAGGGAATAGTTTACGTTCCCTGCAGGCACCTTCTAATACTCATGGCATGAATAGAGTTCTCAGAACAGCACCGCCTTGGTAGAGGGGGCCAAGTTAATCCTGGGCTAAAGGCTGCTCTGGGCCTGCCCTATAAAGCCCTACAAAGGAAACCTGAGGAGGATTCAACTAATTCTAAGAGACTTAACTATGTGTCAGAACATAGCCTAACACTATTTTTTAAAGGAATAGAACAAAATCCAATACCCACAGATAAAAAAATCACCACATTCATCATTAATAAAAAATTACTAGGCATGAAAAAAAGTAAAGAAAATAGGAACTACAACCAGAAGAAAAATCAATCCCTAAAGTGATACAATCATAAATATACAGCCAAGTATGGTAAGTGCCTGTAATTCCAGTTCTGGTGGGCTAAGGTGAGAGGATCACTTGAGTCCAGCAGTTTAAGACCAGCCTGGGCAACACAGTGAGACTCAGTCTCAAAAATAAATTAGCAGGGGCTGGGATTGTAGCTCAGCAGTAGAACGCTTGCCTCGCATGCGTGAGGCCCTGGGTTCGATCCTCAGCACCACATACAAAGCAATAAAATAAAGACACTGTGTCCATCTACAACTAAAAAAAATTTAATAAATAAATTAACAAATAAATTTTAAATTAAATTAGGTTGAGTAATAAAATTAAATAAAAATTTAAATTTAAAATATTTTATTTAAAAAGTGAAGAGAAATTAAATAAAATGAAAAGTAAAACATAGCTGATCTTTGTCCCCAGTTCTTGACATAAAGCTTCTAAAACCCTTGAAATTTTCTAAATAACAGGAGTGTATTTTTTTTTTTTTTGGTACTGGGGATTGAACTCAGGAGCACAGGACTACTGAGCCACACTCACAATCCTTTTTTATTTTATTCTGAGACAGGGTCTCACTAAGTTACTGAGGCTGGCCTTGAATTTATGATCTTCCTGCCTCAGCCTTCCAAGTAACTTGGATTACAGGCGTACCAGCACACCCAGCTAGGAATGTATTTTTAAATTCATAGAAGCTCCTTCCAACCATACCTGGGTTTATACTAATGCAGTGATTCTTAGTGGGCCCCCAGATGGCTTCAGGATGGGGTCTGGTTGCTAAAGGTACCAACCAGTGATAAGAAGTTTGGAACTTTCAATCCCACCCCAAGACCACTGAGGACAGGAAAGAGACTAGAGATTGAGTTCAGCCACCAATGGCCAGTGATTCAATCAATAATGCCTATGTAAGAGAACCTCCATAAATCCCTAAACAATAGGGGTTGGAGAGCTTCTGGGTTGGTGAACACATCTGGGAGGGTGGCAGATGGAAAAGGTATACCTATGCATCTCTTCAATTTGACAGTTCCTAAATTGTATCCTTGATAATCACAGGTAATAGCAAGTAAATGGCTTTCCTAGCTCTATGATCCATTCTAGCTTATTTTCATATTTGGGGAGGGGGTCCATGGAAATGTCTAATTTAGGGCCACTTGGATAAAAGTACAGGAGGCAACTTGAGACTTGTTACTAGTACTTGAAATGGGGGTAGTTTTGTGTGACTGGGACCTTTCTTAACATATGAGATCTATACTAACTCCAAGCAGTTAGTGTTAGTATTGAATTGAACTGTAGGACACTCTGTTGGCATCAAGGAGGTTGTCAAATTCATTGCTGGTATAGAAAAAAACCACACATTTGGTATTAGAAGAGTCATGGGTAAAAACAGTACAAGTAGGAACATACCTAAAAATGACACATATGACAGAATGAGCAGACAAAAATGTGAAAAGAGCTTTTATAAATTTGCTCCATGTTAAGAATGTAGAGGAAAACACAAATATGCTGAGAGAGAAATGGCAGACACAATTAAAAACCCAAATCTAATTAAATAATACATAGAAATATTCCAAAATAAAACACAGGGAAAACTTTGACGAAAGTAAACCAAATTATCAGTGAAATGTGGAACAGTATCAAGCAATCTAGATATGTGTAATAAAAGATCGATTGGGGGAATACAAGGAAGAGGAGAGGAAGAAAAAATATTTGAAGAATTAATATCCAAAATCATTTCAAATTTCTTGACAATTATAAACTCACAAATCCAAGAAACTCAAAAGATCTCAAGCAAAGAAATATGAAGCCACCTCATAATCAAATTCTTGAAAACCAGTAATAAAAATAAAATCTTAAAAGCATCCAGAAAAGCACAGACAGAGCATTGCAATCAGAGGAACAAAGAAAAGAATGGCAAGACACTTCTCATCAGAAACACAGCAAATCAGAAGAAAGTATTGAATGAAAAAGCATCCTGTCAATTTAAATTCCATTTATGATCATAAAATGAAGACAAAATGAAGACTACTTCATACAAACAGACTTAATCAGCACTGTAAGAAGTATTAAAATCAGTCCTTCAGAGAAAAGGAAAATAATACTTGATAATAATTTGTATAACTTGAATATACGTATGAAGAACACTGGAAATGGTAAAAATGTAGGAGCACATAAAGTATTTTTTCTCACACACACAAAAACCCAAGCAAACTAAATCTAGTAACATCAAGATTATATATCTTGACCCACTGGAATCTATCTCAGGAATATAAAATTGATTTATCCTCCAAAAATCAATCAATAGAAATACAATATAGAGAGAATAAAGGACAAAAATCACATAATCATCTCAATAGATGTGAAAAAAGTGTTTGACAAAATTCAACATCTTTTTAATGATTAAAAAGACACTTGGGGGGCTGGGATTGTAGCTCAGCGGTAGAGCGCTTACCTCGCATGCGTGAGGCCCTGGGTTCAATCCTCAGCACCACATATAAAGCAATAAAATAAAGACATTGTGTTCATCAACAACTAAAAAAAATTTAAAAAAAAATCACTTGGGGCTGGGGTTATGGCGCAGTGGTAGCGTGCTCGCCTGGCACGTGTGAGGCACTGGGTTCAATTCCTCAGAACCACATAAAAATAAAATAAAGATATTCTGTCCACCTACAACTAAAAAATAAATATTTTTTAAAAAACACTTAACAAACTAGTAATAGAAGAGGATTTACTCAACCTGATAAGGAGAATCTATGAAAAACCTGTAACTAGCATCATATTAAAGGTGAAAGACTGAATTTCCACCTCAGATCAAGACAACTCTATTTACCATTTTATTGGAGGTTCTGTATAAGATAATTAGGCAAGAAAATTAAGTAAAAGGTATCAAGTGTAGAAAAGAAAAAGTAAAAACTTTCTGTTTGTAGATGGTGTGGTATTGCTTTATGAAAATCTAAAGTATCTAGTAAAAGACTATCAGAACTAATGAAAAAATTCAACAAGTTTGCAGGATCCAAGATCAACATACAAAATAAGTTATATGTCTATACTCTTTCAATGGACAAGCCAAAACTGAAATTAAGAAAATAATTCAATTTACAAGAGTATCCAAAAGAATGAAATATTAAGGAATAATTTTGTAAAAAGTAGCACAAGGTTGGACACTGGAAACTACAAATACTTTTAAAGAAATTTAAGAAGTCCTTAATAAATAAACAATCCTGTATTCATGAATCAGATGAGTAAATATTGTTAGAATGACAATACTCCCTGAGTTTATCTGGAGCCAATGCAATACCCATCAGAAAACCAGCTGGATTCTTCACAGAATTTAACAAGCTGACCTTAAAATTCATTGGGAAAAATCAAGAGACCCAGGATAACCAAAACAATCTTGAAAAGGAACAAAGTTGGGGAACTAACACTTCCTGATTTCAAAATTTACTACAAAGCTATAGTAATCAAGAAAGTATGGTATTGGTTTAAAGATGGACATACTGACTGACAAATAGTTTTGAGAGCCCAAGATGTGGAGGGGAACCTCATTTATAGTCAATTAATTTTCAATAAGATGCCAAGACCTTTCAATGGGGGAAAGAATAGTCTTTTCAACAAATGGTGCTGAGACAACAGAATATTCACATGCAAAGAATGAGTTTGGACCCAGCAATAGATTGGATATTGGATGTGAGGTGTGGCAGACTTACAGAAGGAGGAGACTTTTGGGAGGTCCTTCTATCATAGTGGGTATACCGTTAAAGAGGATTGTGAGATCCTGGTCTCTTCTTTCTCACTTTTGCTTCCTAGCTCATGAGGTGAGCAGTTTGGTCCACCATACGCTAAACACCATTGCTTTCTGGTACACCCACCAGAGGCCCAAACCAATGGGTCCACCTAATCTTGTACTGGAAACTCCAAAACTGTGAGACAAAATAAACATTTTTCTCTTTATGAGTTAAGTATCTCAGGTATTTCATTGTAACAATAGAAAGCTGACTAACAGGCTCCTACCTTACATCAACACAAAAAATTAACTCAAAATGAATCAAAGACCTAAACTAAATATAGGCATTAAAACTATGAAAGTCTTTGAAGATAATATAGGCAAAAATCTGTGAACTTGTAATAGGCAATGGTTTTTTCAAAAGGTTTCTTGGAAAGGACTCTGTCAAGAAAGTAAAGACAACCTTCAGAATGGGATAAATATTTGCAAATTATATATCTGATAATGGTCTTGTATCTAGAATATATAAAGAATGCTTACAACTCAATAATAAAAAAGACAATCCAATTAAAGAGCAAAGTATTTGAACAAACATTATTCTAAAGAAGATGCAAAAATGGATTATAAGCACATTATTAGTTGCTATTATTCATTAGGGAAATACAACTCAAAGCCAAAATTAATGCCACGTCACACTCACTAGGATGTTTATAATTAAAACTACAAATAACAACTTGCATTGGCAAGGACGTAGAAAAAATCAGAATGTAAAATGGTATAGCCATTTTGCACAAGAGTCTGGCAATTCCTCAGAAGACTGAGCATAGATCCTAGGCATATACCCAAGAGAAATGAAAACATATATCCATACAAAAATGTGAACACAAATATTCATAGCAGCATTACTTACAACAGTAAAATGTAGAAATACCCAAATGTTCAACAACTAATGTATGGATAACCAAATGTGGTATATACACAGAATGGAATGTTACTCAGCAATTATAATGAAATTAAGTACTCATGCATGGTACAATATGGGTGAACCTTGAAAACACTACACTAAGGAAAGAAGATAATCACAAAACGCCATATATTTTATTATCACCTTTAAATGAAAGGTCCAGACTAGGCAAATCTCTAAAGACAGAAAGTAGATGAGCAGTTCCCTAGGGTTGGAGGTTGGTAGGAAAAATGAAAAATTACTAATGTGCATGGGTTTTTTACAGGGAAGGAAGGTAATAAGTGTGTTCAAAAATTGATTGTAGTGCAAATACTGATGTCTACACTGAGTATAATACTTGAAATGTAAAATATTTCAAACCTAAAAAAAATTGATTGTACTGATGGCTGTACAACTTGAAATCATGGCATTGTGCACCATAAATAGGTGAATTATATCCCAATAAAAGTGTTAGTTTTTAAAAGGTAATTGGCTGTTTAAAGCAAAAACAATAACATTGTATTATTGGGTTTTGGACACAGAAGCAAAATGCATGATGATAACAGCTCAAAGGGGAAATGGAATTATACTGTTGCAAGTTTCTTATGCTATTCATGATATTATCATTTGAAGACAGACTGTGTAAATTGAAGATATATAAACTTTACAGCAACCATAAAAACAAATAGAAACATTAAAAAGTTATGGCTAATAAGATAAAAGTGAAAGATAAAACAGAATCATAAAAAACATCTAATCCCAAAGAAAGCAAGAAAAGGGGCGGGGAGGGGAGGAACAAGTGGAACAAATAGAATACTGATAGCAAGATGGTGGATTTAAACTCAACTCTGTTCATAATAATAGTAAGTTTACCAAATTTATCAGATTGGATAAAAATGACACAATTAAATTGCAGTCTAAACTAAAACCACTTCCAATATAAAGTCAAGGAGGCTCAAAGTAAAAGGGTAGGAAAAGATATGCCACACAAACAGTAATCAACAGAAATTCAGAGTGATTATATTAATATCAGACCAGTAGACCTCAGAGCAAATGTTACCAGGGATAAAGGAAGATATTTCGTATTAATGAACAGGTGAACTCCTTGAAAGCATATAATAATCCTAAATGTTTGGACACCTAAGAAGGAACTTCAGTACATGAGCTACAAAAACTGAAAATAAAAACCAAGGAAAAGGTCTAGGGAGCAGTTCTAGTCTTCAGCTTAGAGAAGGAAGTGGAAGCCATAGTCATTGATGGGATCACCAGAAATCCAGGTAAGGGAGAAAACAGATGAAGATAGAAAAAGAAATTCTCACAAAGACTGAGAAATAATAGGAGAGAGCAAACAAGGAATGGGGTCATGGAAGGCAAGGGGAGAGTGTTCCCGAAGACAGGGTGTGCTTCTTATGTCAAGTGTGGCTGGGAGGTAGAGCAGGAACTAAGGGGCTTCAGCTGGATTTTCAGTGAGTCACTGGCATGAGTGGCGTGTGTGGTGAAGTGGAGGCAGAAGCCAGGCTGTAGTGGATTGAGGACTCAGCAGGAGCTGAGGAAGTGGAGATGACACACATAAGTGGAAAAGGACAGGAGAGAGGGGAGGTTGTAAAGTCAAACAATTTGGGTTTGTTTTTTTAAATTAGGTTACAGTGGAAGATGCCAAGAGAGAAGGAGGGAGGGATAAGCAACAGAGCAAGGTACTTGGAGGGCAGGACATAGGAAGGATTATTAGATCCCTGGTGGAGAGACAAACTGGACACCTATTTCTCAATATGATGGGGGCCAGAGGCACAGATGGGCACAGATGGGTAAATCTGGAGCCCAGGTAGAGGTTAGAGAAGTTTCCTTCTCATGAGTTTTCTTTTCTCTGTGAAATCGGAGTCTACGTTGACTGCCGAGAACGAGTCGGGGGAGCTGTGGTGTGAAAAAGTCGAGGTTATGTGAGAGCTCTGAAGTAGCTGTGGGGTTGGAGTAAGCCTGAGCACTGGGTCTGCTGGCAGCTCCACTGAGGCTGTAGACCATGAATTTGAACAAGTGTAGTACACAGAGGGGTCCCCTCACCCCTCTACACCAGTACTAGAGAAGGCAGGCCATTCTCATGCTCTAAGGTTGGGGTGGATGCCTAAGGCGACAGATGGCAAATGGTGAGCAGCTGCAGTGACAAGCTGTAGGGTCCAGACAGGATCAAAACAAGAGTTGATTCAGGGCGAGGAGAAAAACTGGGAGTGATGGTCTCTTTGAGCTGACACAGTAACAATGAAGGGGACAGACTGCATAGGAGCACAAAAAGATGAAGATTTAGAGTTTCAAATGACAACAAGATACCAGTAATGGGTCAATGGAATGAGGTGGCATTCAACAAGTTGAAGAAAAGAGACTCAGAGGTTGGGATATGGAGGCACAATCCTCATGGTCATAGAAGCGCCTACTACAGTGGTAGAACCTAGATGAAATACCATGAGCAAAGAGCCAAGGTTTTCTTGCTTCACCATATCCTTAAGGACCATAAAACTTTGCCATCAATTGTAACTATTCCCAAACTGTAGCAAAGTGCCCCTATAATTCAGCCCTCAAATCTGAGGCTGCTTGAGTCCTCCTCAATGCCTTTGTCCATCTATTTACAGCCCTATATGCTCATACAGAATTAGGTCACCAAAGTGGTACCATCTTGAATTCTGCAGTTTTGCCTGACATTAAGGGATACTTGAAGAACCTGTCAATATGAAAGACCCAGAGTGGTACTGGAAGGCTCTGGGTAAAGTAGGGAAGTAGCAACTTTTAGAAATACACTGGCCCAGAAACCCAGTATGGCCAGGAATCCCTGTCACCCAGTCATCAGCTTTAGATATACAGTCCACATTATGCACTGGCCCTCCGTTTACATAAGTCAAGGCCATGGCCAAAGGGCCACTTGCTCCTAGTAAACCTCTTGATTCCCAAGTGAGGAAGGCTCCCTCATCTTTACCACATTAAAAAAAAAAAAAACCAAAAAACCCTGAGCAGGTGGCCTGAGTTCTAGTTCTGACTCTACCATGAACCTGCAGTGTGACTTTGCCCTGAAGCCTCAGTTTTCTCTATTAAACAAAGGGTTGGATGTAGGATCTCAAAGACTCTTGAAGCCTTGACACAGCCTATGGGTTAGTGGATGCAGGAAAAAGACTCATCAGCTCACATCACTCAAACTGCACCTGCTGCAAAAGACAAATGAGCAGAAATCTTCAAGTCTCATTAGAGTCATCACAACAGAGTCCTTCCTCTGAGGTACACTACTTGTACCCCTCTCCCTCCTCCCAAGAGCCTCTGCCACAAGTGATACACTCCACCACCCCACTTTTCTCTTCATGAGATTTTCTTTAGGCTTAAAAAATTAACCTGGTCTGAGGCTGTGTAGAAAAGGAGAGACACAGGAGGCCTCTGCCATAGGGTCACACCTGAGACCCATAGTTCTCCACAGAGCTTCCCTTTTAGGCTGCCATCATCACAAATCCCATCAGTGTCCCAGGACTGACATCCTTGGGGAGAGGGCAGTACAAACCAAAGCCCCAGGTGTCCCCTATTTCTCTGGCAGGACCTTGGAAGAGCAGGCAGATTCTCCAGGTGCTGAGTACCCTCAGTGGCCACTCCAGAGAGGGAGGGAATTCCATTACCTTGCCTCATCTGTCCATAGGGATGAGCCCTCTCCTTCCCAGGACAGCTATTTCTAACCATTCTATTGGGCCAAGAAATATATCCTAGGGACCCCAACATCAATAAATCACAAATAGGGTCCTGTTCAGGAGCCCTGGGCAAGACCCAGCTTCTGTCCTCAGAAGACAGGCCTTGGGATGCCACCCTGAGGCAGGGCGTACCCAGACCTGGGTACCTGGATAATGAGGCTGGATGCTCTAGCACCATAATCCCCTCAGTGGTTTTGGGCCATAGCTTGACCACATGTGAAAGAAACCTCCTCCTTGGGTGGACCTGGCTGAGAGTCCCAGGACAGACTGGTGAAGAAAGCCCACACCTCTGGGCCTCTGGTCAGCACCACCTGTCTGGAGTTGGGGCAAAGAAGCACAGGAGGATCTGAGAGGAACTAACCAAGCCCACAACAGCCATGGTAAGTGCAGACTCTGCCTAGTGCTTGCACCCTTCCCTGACCCCATGTCACACACACACCCCAGCTCATATGGGGATCCATGGCCACCAAGGCACCCACTCCCTCCCCACACCTCCCTTCACAGTCCCCTGAAGATGATCCCCCCTTCCTTCCTCCCCTTACAGCTCACCCAGCGATCTCCCTTCCTTCTTTCCAGTACTTCCTCCTGGTTGTTCTCCTGAGGAGGAAAAGAAGGGGTGATTCTCCACACCTTTGCAGCCTCACCTCATCATCCCCACCTGTTGTCTGGGCAGACTGTGATCAGTTAAGGCCTCCTTCAGTGCCCTGGTCTCAGCTGCCACCGAGGTGAGTTAAGTGACGGATTGGGGTGGAGGGACTTCCACAGGGTGCTCACTCTGAGGGCCCAGCACAGCAGGCAGGCGGGCCAGAATGAGGGCACCAATGGCCGGAGCCGAGTGTGGAAATGAAGCATGGGGTGGGGGTGGTGGTGGGGGCAGGCAGAGGCTGGAAGGAGGAGCCCGCCAGAAGAGGCACAGAGGCAGGAGTGTGGAGCAGTCAGATGACTTGAAACAAGGGGAAAAGGCCTTTACTCCAGTGGTAGAGGATCCCCCTGAGATCCTGGGCAGACTCTGGAGTAAGGAGGCTGTCCTGATCACCAGTCTAGAGCCTGAGGGGCTTGGGGATAAGGGTAGGGAGCCCCATATAATGAGCAGGGAGAAGCACCAGGGGGCACGGGAGGCTTTGGAACTGCAAAGGGATGAGGACAGGGAGGGTGGGTGGCTGGAGTTGATGCAAGGGTGGGGTTCATGGGCTGAAGGTAGGAGGGTGTTGAGTGCTTACCGATCTCTTCGGTGGCCCCGTTTCAGGGGCCCAGGTTTCCTGTGCTGCTTTGAATGCTGAGATCCCATGGGCTGGGGAATGCCTCCTGGGGACAAAATCCCTGTCTCGGCAAAAGAGTGCAAACCCAGAAAGGAGTTAAAGTTGTCCTAGCCCCCATGGTGGCCAGAGGATGAAGTGCTTGGGGGATGGTCCTGCTTCAGGCTGCACTTGAAGACCTGGTGCCTGTTGAAATGCCTTGTATTCAGCTCAAGACTGAAGCCAGCACAAGCCCACTCAGGTGTCTCCCTTCATCACCATGACAACAGCCAGACCAGCAACCACCATCACTGATTAATTAGGACATGGAAACCTGTGTGCTGTTCTTGTCCCCCTCCCAAACCCTTCAGGACTAGACTGAATCCTCAAGGTCTCAGCAGCCATGCCACACAGGGACAGCCAAATGCTAGTTTCCATGGCAACACAGAGACCGTGTATCCTTGCTTCTGCAGGTTACTATAGCAACCCATGTAGAGCTAAGTGCACTGAGGACAAATGCCTCATTTGGAGGAACCACAACCCCAGGACACATTCTCTGTTGCTCACTCTGTAGGGAGCTCTGTGCCAGGGGCCAGGCTCTGTGCTGGGGGTACACACACTGTGCCTTTTAGAGGCTGATGGGGGATCTAGAATTTGCTGCCTGCATGATCAGACACTTGTCTGCTCTCCACCCAAAGGTGCGCCTGAGTGATCTCATCCCCTCTCACAGGGCTTCACCTCCCCCAACCCTTACACTGAGAACATCCAAGACAAGGCATGGCGGGCCCAGCACTCTCCTAAACTCTAATTCTTCTCTCTGGTTGTTCTCTGGACACAGTGCCCTGGATGTCCCATGGCACCTCACACTGAAGAATGAAGTTTTGGTCTTCCTGTGAGTCTGACCATTAATTCTATATCTTCTGTTTCTGTGAATAACAGCACTCTCATTGTCTCCAGAACACAGAAGAATCAGTCAGTAAGCTGAGATATTACAGATGGCAAAATCAGGTTCAATGGGAGGAAGGGTCAGAGCCAAAACAGAACCAGGTTTCCCAATACTGCACAGAATTACTGCACATGGGCAGCTTCCAGGTGGGGCAGAGTATGTGTGCTTGCACCTGGAATTGAAGATCCCATCCCTCTGTCTCTCCAACTCTCTCTCTCAGGTGTCTTCAGTCCTGCTGCAGCCATAATGGATCCTTCCAGTAAATGGGCCTCTCAATGTTGATGCACAGGCCAGCACTTTCTCCAGTCCTTCTTGGTCCCTTCCTGCTCAAGCTCTCAGGTTTATACATTGGTCCATAGGGTTAGACCAGGAGAAGTGGACCAGAAACAGAAGGCAAACACATCAACTTAAGTGAGATCATCTTCTTCTAGGGAGTTCCATCCTCATCCTGAGTCTGGTCCTTGGATTCCCTTGCTAGTGAGGTTTCTGCCCATGACATCCTGGGGAAGACTGGGGAGGTACAGTCAAATAGAATCAGACCCAGCCAAGGTCACCCCTCCAGGGTCACACCTCCCTGGGGCAGGGAACTCTCTTGAAGCCAAGTTGATGGACAGGTGGTTCTGAAACCTCATCCAGCACACTTCTAGCATCAGGGTACTTGCTCTTCCCAGAGTGGTCCCTTCCATTTCCACAGTTGGCAAATTCTTCACCTTAAGCCCTCAAATACCTCGCTTTGGTCTGTCCTCCAGGATGCTACAGAGTATGGCTATTACAGCGCTTTACATTCACTCATTTTAATGAGGAGCACAACCTTCTAAGCAATGTCCTATTCCTATCTGTGACAGGATAGAATGACCTACTATTGCCAGGTTGGGTGGCCATCTGGAAGCTCAAAAGGGAGATCACAGAGTAAAACAGGTAGGACAAGCCGGGTGCGGTGGCTCAAGCCTGTAATCCCAGCACTTAGGGAGGCTGAGACAGGAGAATCCTGAGTTCAAAGCCAGCCTCAGCAATGGCGAGGCACTAAGCAACTCAGTGAGACCCTGCCTCTACATAAAACACAAAATAGGGCTGGGGATGTGGCTCAGTGGTCGAGTACCCCTGAGTTCAATCCCCAGTACCAAAAAAAAAAAAAAAAAAAAAAAAACAGGACAGAGTGCTTCTGATGCATGTCACCTGAGACCCTCAGCACCCCGCTGGCAGGCATCTTGATAATGAGTGGCTGATTAACCTAGGCCCTGACCTCCACATGACAATGCCTCAGTTCTAGAAATAAGCTGGTATGTTGTCACCCCTTGGACATTGATCTTTCTGAAATGTTTGCTTAACTCTTAGACAAGTTGAGTGCAGCCTGGGCGAGGGCAGGGATAGGGTATTCTTTGAGGCCTGGCGTGTCTGTGCTAACAGACCCTGTACAGTACTACAGGAGCCCTTCAGTGAATAAGGCCTACCCTCTGCAGGAGGCTGGTTAGGCACCCATGCCTACTTCAGCGACTCGCTCCCTGTCACAGACAGACCATCACATTTCTTCCTTCAGCCACATGCTGTCCTCTCCCTGGGAGGAATTCAGGCAGATGTAATTTTCTCCACCTCCATACACATACAGTGATGCTTCAGTATTTTAGATTTGCATGTCAGGGGCACTGTGGGATGTGTCTGCACTGCCTTGGCTGGATGTGATTATAAGAGTGGAGCAAGACCAGCACGTTCTGTCCCCCACAGTGGTTACCATGGCAATCTCAGGCCTTTTTTGAGGTGTTTGAGGCTGAAGCAAGGTCCAGAGAGATGGAGTGGGGGATGGGCAGTCAGGGAAAGCCCTGGAGGGGGTCCTTTTGGTCCTTCGTTACCCTGGACCACTCTGCCCAAGGCAGTGGGCAGGACAGGAAGCTGGGTGAGGGCAGCAGGGCCAGGGCCAGGTAGTCTGAAGGAAACACTTGATGTAGAATTAAGAACATGTACAAAACTTCAGTGGGAGAGATACAGTATTTAAACTGAATTTAAATATGTCCATGATAAACAAAAGATTAATATTCTAAACAAAGACAGAAACTGACAGGGTTGAAATTAGGGAGAGTCAAGTGAGGTCAAGGCCTGCAAGTCCAGGGCTGTGTCCTGCCTATGTTAAAATTTTGATATTATTATGAATGCTTTTGCATTATATTTTTGATTTTTTAAAAAGATTGCATTGAAATATTATTTACCTTGATTACTAAGCTTTTTGGAGGCTCCTTAACTTTTGCACTGGAAGTAAATGCTTCCCTTGCCTCACCTACTCTGGACCCTGGAGGGGAGGGACAATCTTAGTCAGGGGCAGGGGGGACGCTGATACAGTTGAAGACGTATTGTATGTCAAGGAGCCAGGAGTGGGTTCGTGTCTGTCAAATGCAGGGATTCCTCTCAGTTATGAGACAATCAGATTCAGATTTCACATGACTCTGCAACTGAAAACTGGTAGGCACAGGTGCCTAGCAAGCACAAGGGCCCCCTACACCCTTGATGACAGTGACTCATAAGGTGGCTCTTATCTCCTGCCCTCCCTCAGGCTGTGAAAGAGAGGGAGGGAAAAAGAAGAGGGAGGAGAGTGGGGGGGTGGGCAGGGAAGAAGCTGGCAGTCTCTCACAACTGGGATCAGGAATGGCAGATTAGCTGTAATTGCCTGAAGCTGAGATGCTGTTGATAAATGTTACTAATAATCAACCTTCAGATTTGACACCCAGCTCAGGCTGGGATTACTGTTTTGAATGGAAATCGAACCCAAACCAGTAATTACCCTGGTGAGTGATGCCATTCTTACTCTAGAGCCTGTTCTAGGCAGGAAAATGGTACCCGCGTGTCAGTGGAAGACTCTTTTCTGAGTCCACACTCAAAAGCACAAACTGGCCTAGGCTCTTCCAACTGAAGGGGACACAGTCAACAGGAATACCCACCCTTTTTCCTAGGACCTGTTGTGCACGAGGGAACCTACCCACCATCTCCAGTCTCCAAGCAGAGTCCAACCTCAGGCCTCACTCTTACTGTCATCTCCCCCTTGGGCTGGGTGGAGATCCCTGTTGACATTGTCCACAGCTGTCAGAGCAGATGCTTTGATGGAGGAGTGGCTGCTCCTCAACACAAGAGCAACCCTCCAAGTCTATGTCTGGGAAGCTTGGACAGCAGCATACCCTGTCAGACTGGCAAGGACAAAGACCTAGAGCCCACATCAGCTCTTATCTCAGCTCCCTGTTTGCTCCTGACTTCAAACAAGAGCCAAGTAAGCCTAAAAACTATACCTGGAAACAAGCAGCATTCTTTGGCCCTCCCTGGGTCTCCTTGGTGCCTCTCATTTTGTCTACGGAATCCCTAAAATGCTAGCACCACCAGGACCAGGCCAGAGGGGGGAAAAGCTTCTCTTGTCTCTGAACTGATCCCTCCCCAGGGTATACTCATGCTTGGGCTCTTCTCCCCAGCTTCCCACAGGGTGGCTGGATACTAAAAGAGCATGTACTAGACAAACTAAGGTGGTATGGCCAGGGATGCCAACACTCTCCTGCTCACACATAATTCACCACCACACACTTTCTACCCTCTTCGCTGCACCAGGCCCATACTGGGCAAGGGGTCCAGAGTAGAACAGAAGTCCCTGCTCTCAGGAGCATAGTGTGGGAGTACCAATAAGAAAACTGCAACTGAAGGTAGGCCTTAGTGACCCCTTCCAAACAGGTAAAAATGCCCTGAACAATAGTCTGCAGGTGATGGTATGGTGTCTTAGGGGGCAGACAGAGCTAGTCAGGCTGGTGGGATTCAGAGTGTCTAACCACAGCCTTTCAAGGCTACAACTGGACCTGTGAATGTGGCAAGTGTCAGAACACCCAGCACAAGGAGTAGATACCTCAAGCCCGCCACCTAGTGGCAGCATAGCAGGAATGCGGAACAACATCTTCAGACCCAGTAGTTTCCCTCTGCTTCTGCCCTGCCCCTGAAATGGACCCCCGAACTCAGATGGGCAAAGGGGAACCAAGAAAAAGAGTTTGATTTTGTTTGAAAGGCATGGGGCCTGGAGGAAAAGAGCACAATGGGCCCCAGGGTCTGGAACTGCAGGGCAGTGGGCATGGGAGGAACTAGCCTCTGAAGCTCCCAGTCCCCACTAGCACACACTGGCACCCTCTAATTATCTGCTCACTCTGCAGTTGTCATCAGCCCCAGGCCCGACCCACAGGGGAAGTAAAAAGAGAACTGTGCCCAGAACTGGCCTGCTTAGCCTCACAGGTGCCATGAGAGATTTGGAGGTCCTAGAGAACCTGTGCTCACCATCAACAAACTCACCTGGCTCCTGTGGCCTAGGAAGGAGTTCCCTTACAACTTGGAGTCAGGCAAGGGTCCTGCTCCAGCCCTCACTTGAGGTTCTGGAATTGGGTTCTAGAATGTTTGCTGCCCCATTCATTTCCTCCTCTTGCCAGAGAGGAGTCTCCAAAGATGAGGTAAGCAGTCCCTAAAGTAATGTTCCCAGGCATGGAAAGCACTCAGCATGGGATGTGCCAGATGTGTGGAGGATGCACAGGTACCCAGGTGTGAGGGTGGGAGAAGAGAATGGAGACTGTAGCAGGATAGCATTCAGGAATATCTCACAGAGTCCACAAACTTTATCTTTATCTGTAGCCAGACACTACATATTTCAGGCTTTTGAGCCATACTCAACTCCAAGGTTATAGAGACAAAGCAGCCATAGGCAATATTTAAACAAATAGGTATAAAAAATATGTACAAGTAATCTATTTACAAAAACAGGCTGCCAGTTCACTGATCTAGCACAAATACAAGATCTCTGTCCACACTGGACCAATGAGACCACAGACCAGTAATAGACTCACACTAAGCACTGCCAACAATGACCAGGTGCTGCCTCTTACCAAGGCTTGGGGTGGGATGGGGTGGGGCCTGGGGTATGTCAGGCATAAAGGTCAGGGTCTGGATCAGGAACGTAAGAGTGACCAGAAGCTTGGCCAGTCCTGCCCTCCTCATCCTTGCCCTCAAGCACTCAGGTCAGGGACACTCACCTGCAGTGGGAGGCTCTATGCTGTTGCTGCTACTCCCCCTGCTTCCCTTGGAGGGTCTGTCTTCGTCTAGCTGCTGTCCCTCCAGCCCCTTCCCGATCAGGAAACCCCCAGAGCCAGGCAGGGGGATGGTACTGAACTGTCCCAAGGACAAACTACCAGATAGATGACACCCCAAAGGCAAGGTAGCCTGAGGGGGGAGGAGGTGTAACACGGCACCCTGAGCCAGGGGCCGAGGAGAGGCCAGGCTGGAACTGACCCCTGCCCCAAGAGGCTGGGCCTCATGAGGCTGGGCCCCTCTGGTCGTCACCCTGACCCCAGAACAGGGGCAGGGCCAGAACCAGCCTCCCGCCACAGCCCCTGTCCCCCACAGGTGGCGCCGCAGCAAGAAGATAGCCAGTCTCCTTGGGCTCTCCAGTTACATTAAAAGTGAGACTGAGGAAGATGGTATCCAGGCCACACGGTGGCAGCGTGGGCTCATACAACATTGATGCGGCCTGGATTGCCCCAGAGCCCCTCATAGCAGACGCTATGCTCCAGAGCCCTTCAGAGCAGCACTCCCAGCTCCTCTGGGATGGGCCTGGTGGGCAGGGCAGGGTCCTCCACCCTGCAGTTTACTGCCTATGGTCACATAGACACTATTTAGCTCAGCAATCTAAGCGGTTCCTTCTGGTGCTTTGGGACCTTGCTTAGCAGGCCAGCACTTTTGGAGACCACCAGCAATAGCAAAAAAGGTGACTGTCCAAGCAGGCTTCTGGCCCTCATCATATCTAGCCTTGAGCAGGGAAGGGAAGTGTACCCATCCCCCACTTTCCACTCTCTCCCCCACTCAGTGCAGGGACACAAGAGGAAGGAAGATGGCCAGTCTCTCCCTACATACACACACAATTCTCCCCGCATACCTGCTTCCACTTAGATATACACCAGTAGTACACATTCACATGGCCACCCTGGGTGGCACACCCTCTCCTCAAAGGTCCCAAACTCACCAACATGCACTCAGTGTGCACACACCTCAGATGTAGCCTTCCTGGTACACACACTCAGATGCACACACTCACAAAGCCTTTCCCAGAGGAGCCCAACCTCTAACTGTTTTCTGACAACGGGGGATGGAGGGGAGAATACCACCCAGAATGTCAGACAGTGTAGGGAGGGGCAGGTGCCCCCTTGGTAAATTCTGACATTCCTGACATGGTGTTCAGTTGATCTGCAGTGCCAGAGGGGGCATGGAGGAGGAGCCAGGTTGGGATTCAGTCTGCTGAATGCAACCTTGTAAAGAGATAATCCTGGGTCACCATTACCCTGGTGCCAATCCTCCCTGACTACAAAGACTCCCCGAGAAACTGGGACCTCATTCCCCTGACCTGAGCTTTGTACTTCTCATTCTGACATTTAAGTCCCTGTTTTCTTGCATTATTTACCTGCAGAAATCTGCCTGTTGGGGCAATAGCATGAACAGGCTGATCCTAAAGCCTGCTGACTTTCACCAAGACCCAACATACTACCCTTAGAGTTTTCTTTGTTCATCTCCAATCAGAAGACCAGCATACCTGCCCAAAGGTGCAGAGGGAGGCTGATTGGGAACACACTCCTAAACCCCAAAATCGAACTGTTATACCTTCAAGAGAGTCCAAACTGCTAAGGATAAAGAGAAAATGAGACAGATCCCTACCTCCTGCCCACCGCTCTTTAAAATCAATCTTCATTTAACCGATGTACCACCACTCCCATTTGCTCACCTAGTCCTGTGGTCTTGGTACTGACCTGCTAAAAATCCATCAGAAGAGAAGCCCTGTACTCCAAAAGCTCTGGAACACCACAGGGCCTCCAGCCACCTCTGGGGGCCTCCCCTGCCCAGCATCTTCTGAACTGGCACTGTTGATGGTCAGGATCTCCAATCCCAGCCTGTCCTATCTTCATGCTCCCTCCTTGACCTTTCTAATCACAGAACATACAAGGAAGCCATAGGTCAGGTACCCACAGAACATTAGAACATAAAATATACTTAGTCAATTTGTCTAGCTTATTCAACTTCAGAGGAAAGAGGCCCCCCAAAAACCAAAGACTTGCTTAGAGCCAGACTGGGGAATTAGTGGGAGAGCCAGAATCAAATCCTGGACTCCTGACTCCTTTCCCAGTTCTCTTTCTAAGACATCTTCCTGTTTCATAAAACCAAGTGCATGTAGCCGGGCGCGGTGGCGCAAGCCTGTAATCCCAGCACTTAGGGAGGCTGAGACAGGAGAATCGCGAGTTCAAAAAGCCAGCCTCAGCAATGGCGAGGCACTAAGCAACTCAGTGAGACCCTGTCTCTACATAAAAGACACAAAATAGGGCTGGGGATGTGGCTCAGTGGTTGAGTGCCCCTGAGTTCAATCTCCAGTACCAAAACAAAAAAACAAAAAACCAAGTGCATGTAAAAGCCTCATCACCTCATCTCCAAATAAGCTGCTTGTGGGCCTAAGTGCCAAAGTGCTCAGTCTGGCTGCTCCCAGGCCTGTTTTGCTGCTTTATGGTCCTCTCCAGCTCCTCTGCTGATTCTGACTCTCCAGCAGGGAGAGGGAGTTGGGCTCATCCTTGTGTCCTTATATGGTGGTCTCCCAACAGCTATGTATGGGTCCATGTCTTATGAACAGAGGGTCCATTTCAGTGTCCTGATCTACTTGAGTTCTCCCTGTCCCTCACAAAGGAGTTGAGCCTGGTCATGCATGCCTCAGGCACTGGCAAGGTCCCCAATCGCTGGGTATTCATCTGACCCTGCTTCTGTCCCTGGCCTGGGGGCCCTATCACTGGGCTCCTCTCATCCAGCTCATCTCAACTGGTGACTACCTGTTTCATGCATCTTCAAACCCGGCACCACTTTCCAAAATAGCCCCCATCCTTCTCAGCCTTCTCCCCTTCCTGCCCACTCTCCACACAGAGACCCTGTGTATCTTGGACAAAGGCCTGACTGGGCCACCACTTCTCTCTCTGTATCTAGAAACAGCCTAACTTTCAGATTTAACTGGAAAGAAAAGTCCTGGTATTAGAGGATTACCCCATCATGTGCTATGTAATAATGACAATAGCTGATAATCAAATAGTACTGGTTATGCGCCAGACACTATCTTAAATACTCTGCATTTATTAAGCCTTGCACCTGGTCACTCATCTAATCCTTAAAACCACGCTGTGAGACACATCATCTCCATTTTTAAGATGAGGAAATGGAGGCTTATAGCAGTTAAGCAGCTTTTCCAATGTCACACATGCTCTGTGCATATGACCTGAATACTGTGAAGGAACAACTTTCTGGAACACTACAAAGCAAAAGTAGAACCACTGTTGCAACATCTCTGAACTCCAGCATCTCCTCCTATCCCAGCCCTATCCCTGACCAAGAGTATGTGGCTTTGCTGGTGCCCAGTCAGGTTCAAGAACCTGGTGAACCCAATTTTTGAAAATAGGAGCACAAATTTTGTTAGTGCTCATTTCTCCCAAGATAGTAAACTCAACCTTACAAAAGGGAAATTTTTACTATCAGAATTTGGCTACCTCCTCAACTTGACAGAAATTGGCCTGCACAGGCAGTAATGCCATCAACTATACACCCTCTTTGAAAACCAAGGGGCCAAGGAAAGCTATACCAAGGTATGTTATAGAGGTCAGTGTGATTTCCTTGTCACCAATAAGCTCCAGGCTAATTAAATCTCAAGCTTTACTTCACCTAATCCTGTAGTGGATGTGTGTGGTCACTTTTTGCTAATTCAAGGCCCACCTGAAAAGGTGCACAAGCAGTATCTCATTGAATTCTCACAGAGGCCTTTCACTGTAAGCAAAATCATCACCCCCATTTTATAGGTGGGGAAACAAACTGGAGGAGATTAACTATTTGATACACTTATAAATTGTTTGACTTTTCTTTTCACAAGTGAAAGGTAAGATTTGTAAAATCAAAAAAGTCATAAGGCTTTCTCTTACTGTCCCATATTTACTCAGCTAGTAAGAGGTGGAGTTGAGGTGTATACCCAGATCTAATACCTAGATTCAGGTTCTAGTGTCCCTTTGTGCCATCTCGGGGATCTACTCTCTTGTGAGTCTCAGCCTTCCCTAGACACGTGCCATGTTATGCACCCCTAAATTGCTTTCTTTTTAAAAAATATTTTTAGTCAACAATAGATTTATTTATTTGTTTATTTATTTATATGCAGTGCTGAGGATAAAACCCAGGGTCTCACAAATGCCAGGCAAGCGCTGTACCACTGAACCACAACCCCAGCTGCCTGAATTGCTTTCTTATTCAAAACTTAACTACGAAACTACAGTAATCAAAACAGTGAGGCATAAGGATAAGTATAAAGACCAATGAAACAGGGGCTGGGGCTGTAGCTCAGTGGCAGAGCGCTTGCCTAGCATGCATGAGGCACTGGGTTCGGTTCTCAGCACCACATATAAATAATAAATGAATAAAATAAAGATCCATCAACAACTAAAAAAATATTAAAAAAAAAAAAAGACCAATGAAACAGAACTGAGATTCCAGAAATAAGCCCACACCTCAATGGCCAACTGATCTTTGACAAGGGTGCCAAGTCCACTCAGTGGGAGAAAGAATAGTTTATTTAACAAATGGTGCTGGGATGACTGGATCTCCACATAGAAAAGAATGAAGTTGGACCCCCATCTAATGCCACACCCCAAAATTAACTAAAAATGGATCAGTGACCTAAAGACAGCTCTTAAGTCACAAAATAGATGAAAGGAAAATCTTCATGACCTTGGATTTGGCAATGGATTCTTAAACATAACACCAAATAGCATAAGCAACAAAAGAAGAAAACAGATACACTGGATTTCATCAAAATTAAAAACTGTTGTGTTTCAAATGACTTTATCAAGGAATTAAGAACACAATCTACAGAATGGGAGAAAATGTTTACAAATCATACATCTTATGAGTTTAATATCCAGAATATATAAATTATCCTGCAACTCAACAACAAAGAAACAAACTTGATTTAAAAATAGGTAAAGGAGCCAGGCATGGTGGCATGTTCAGCCAATCTGGAGGCTGAGGCAGAAGGATCACAAGTTTGAGGCCAGCCTTAGCAACTTAACAAGGCCCTAAGCCACTTAGCAAGACCCTGTCTCAAAATAAAACATAAAAAGGGCTGGGAAGATGGCTCAGTGGTTAAGTGCCCTTGGGTTCAATCTCTAGTACCAAAACAGAACAAAACAAAACAACACAATGGATAAAGGACTTGAACAGACACTTCACAAAGACATACAAATGGCCAGTAAGTACATGAAAAAATGTTCAATGTTATTTTCCATTAGGGAAATACAAATCAAAACCACAAAACCACAATGGGAGCCGGGTGCGGTGGCACAAGCCTGTAATCCCAGCACTTAGGGAGGCTGAGACAGGAGAATAGCGAGTTCAAAGCCACCTCAGCAATGGCGAGGTGCTAAGCAACTCAGTGAGACCCTGTCTCTACACAAAACACAAAATAGGGCTGGGGATGTGGCTCAGTGGTCGAGTGCCCCTGAGTTCAATCCCCAGTACCCCCACCCAAAAAAACCACAATAGGATACCACTTCACACATACTAAGATGGTTTTAACAGTAACAACAAAGAAATTAACAGGTATTTGTGAGGATGTACAGAAATTGAAACCCCTGTACATTGCTGTCGGTATATAAGATAGTAGAACTTCAGTAGAAAAGAGTTTTGTGGTTCCTCCAAAAAGCTAAACACAGCATTTCCATAAGATCCAGCAACTGCATTCCTAGATATATACCCCAAAGAACTGAAAACACAGGCATAAATACTTGTACAACAAGATTAATTACAGCATTTTCACAATAGCCAAAAGGTGGAAACTACTCATCCACAGATGAATGGATAAATGTGGTGTATATGTATGTACAATGGAATAGTATTTAGTCCCAAAAGAAATGAAATTCTCATACTTTTTACAACATGGATGAACCTTGAAAACATGCTAAGTGAAAGAAACCAGAAACAAGAGGGAAAATATTGTATTTTTCCATTTATGTGGAATATCTAGACTAGGACAATTCATAGAAACAGAAAGATGATTAGAGGTCACTGGGGAGAGGGAGAAGGGTGAATGAGGACTTATTCCTTATGGGTAGAGTTTCTGTTCAGGATGAAAAGGTTTTGAAAATAGGTAGAGATAATGATTTATACAACATCATGAATGTAACTGATGTCACTAATTGTACACTTAGGAAGCACTGAAATTGTTCATTTTATGTTATACTTTACCACCATTAAAACACCCTAGATGTATTGCTATATACTATCAATAAACAACTGGAATATTAGAATATTAAAATATCATTTATAATATCAAGAAATAGGGACTGCAGTTGTAGCTCGGTGGTAGAGAGCTTGCCTGGCATGTGTGAGGCACTGGGTTTGATTCTCAGCATCACAATAAAATAAATAAATAAAATGAAGGTATTGTGTCCATCTACAACTAAAATCTGTTTGAAAATAATAATATCAAGAAATATGCAATGTTTGTGGATAAATCTTTAAAGAGGTAAGACTTATACACTGAAAATTATAAAATATGCTGAGAAATTAATATCTAAATAAATAGAGTTATACCATTTTCATGGGTTATAAGGCCTAAAACTATTAAGATGTCATCTCTTCCTAAAATGATCTATAGATTCAACAAAATCTCCATCAAAATCCAAGCAGGCTTTTCTGGGTGCAACTCAAAAAACTTACTGTTGAGTTAATGTGGAACTGAAAAAACTTAAAACAGTCAAAACAACTTTGAAAAAGAACAAAGTTGAAGGTTCTAAAACTACCTGATTTCAAGATGTATTAAAAGTTAGAGTAATTAAGGCAGTGTGTTATTAGCATTTTAAAGACAAATAGAATAATGGAACATACTAGAGATTATAGACATAAATTTAAAAATAAGAACAACCTATCTCTTCTTCCCCTTCCTCCTCTTTCTCCTCCTCCTCTTCTTTCTCTTTCTCTTCCTGGTTTCAACTCCTGGGCTCAAGTTATCCTCCTGTCTCAGCCTCCCAAGTAGCTGAAACTACTGGCTTGTAGCAACATGCCTAGTCTTGAATTTCAATAAAGGTTCAAAGTAGAAAAAGTAGTCTTTTCAATAAATGGTGTTGGAAAGATTGGATATTATTTTTAAATGAAAGTACCATATACAAAAAGTTACTCTGAAATGTAGTACAGACCTAATTTAAAACATAAATTTAGAAAATTCCTAGGAGAAAACTTTTGTCACTTTGAATTGGGCAGTGATTTGTTAAACATGAAACCAAAAGGACAATCCATAAAACAACAAATCGATAAACTGGATTTCATGAAAAGTAAAACCTTCTACACTGGAAAACACATAAGAGAATAAAAAGAAAGCAACAAATTGGGAGAAAATACTACATGTTATATATCTGGTACATAGAGGATGTATTTCCAGAATATACAAAGAAGTCTCAAAACTCAATTTGAAAAAAGGGAAAATATTTTAACAGACATCTTTCCCCAAATAAAAAGACAAATGGATGGAAAATAAGTACACAAAAAGACACTCAACATCATTAGTCATTAGGGAAATAAAAATCACAATGATGTTCCATTATATACCTGTTAGAATGGATAAAGTTAAAAGGATTGACTGTAATAATAGCTTGTCCAAGGATGTGGAAACTGGAACTCTCATACACTGCTCATGAGAATGTACAATGGTTCCTATACCCACTTTGGAAAAGCTGTTCCATTTCTTAAAAAGTTAAATGTATACTTACATGATCCAGTCATTTCTCTGCTAAGTATTTGCCCAAGATAAATAAAAACATATATTCACACATAGATTTGTACTTAAATATTCACAAAAGCTCTATCTGTAACAGCCCCAATTTGGAAACAACACAAATGTCTAACAATAGGTGGATGAATAAACAAACTGTGGTATAACTCAATAATAAAATAGTACTCAGCAATAAAAAGAAATGAAAAACTGATTCATGCAACAAGGAAAAGTATCAAAAGAAGGATATATACTGCATGATTCCATTTATGTAAAATTCTAGGAAATGCAAACAAATCAGATCAGTGATTCTCTGATGATCAGGCCAGGGATGTGGGAGTTGGGAGCGGAGCAAGAAGGACACATTGGCCTGCTTGGTGTTCTCAAAATTTTAGGCACACTCCTACCTCAGGACATTTTTACTTGCTGCTCCCTCTCCATGAAACATTCTTCTCCATTAGCCACCTGATTCATACATTCTTCTCCATTAGCCATCTGATTCATACATTCTTCTCCATTAGCTACCTGATTCATTCTCTCACTTTTTTCACATCTCTGCTGAAATACTGCCTTATGAGAAAGTTTTCCTGACCACACTGTATTACAGAGCAATTTGCCACTACTACTATGCCCCATTGCAAGTTGACTGTCTTACTCTGCTTTGTTCTTCTCTGCATTTATTATATAAGTCACTTAGCACTGATATATCATATATATATTGATATAGATACATATTTGTCTATATCTATCTCTCATCACCGAACAGTAGTAAGAACTATGAGGCCAGAGACTGTCTAGTTCGCTGCTTTGTCTCCAGTATTTAAAATATTGCCTGGCATTTAGCAATGGCTCAAAAATTATATACTGACTGAACAGATTGCCTTAAGAGGCAGATAACTATTATCTTTTTATAGATGAGAGTTGTCACTTGTCTAAAGTCACATAACCAATAATTGGTAGAGTCTGATCACTTTGCCTATAAAATCAAAGTTCTGAGCAGATATTCTGCTTCACCTCTGAGCCTGAGAGGCCAAACTGGTGAACAGATTATTATAAAATGAGGCAGTTAAGTGACTGCCTATGGGAACAGAAATCAAATTTGTTCCTCTAGAAGACAATCAGATAATAGCCAACATTTGAAACTAACAACCTCCTTTTGAAGAGTTTGTTCTAATTAAATAATCAGAGGGGAAATATTACATATACAAGCCTGTTCATTGTAGAATTATTGATAATAGCAAAGAATTGGAAATGACAAAAGTCCCCACAATAGTGCGACTGAGTTGGAGGGGAAGTGATGTTAAGTCAGGAAATGACGAAAGGAAGATCAAGCCCGATGGTTCAATTTTTCTAAAGAGCAGAAGGGCATGGCTATATGTTGAGTCTGGGGGTGTGGCAAGGGTCACACAGAGAGGGGTCTTGAGAATGATGAAGGTTTGGAAAGCTTTGTGGGCAATGGGAGTGAAGCTTACCAGGGAAAAGTAGAAAAGACTGAGAGATGGTACAGGTAACCCACTAAAGATGAAGACTATGGAAGTGGTGACAACCTGCACAGCTGTGTCATTTTTATGGTAGCGTTGTGGTGCCAGGATAAGAACAGTGATCCATGTGGGGCTGGAGTTGTACTGAGCATATGCAAGGGAACATAAACTGCTAGATGAGTGATTCAAATAATCTATTGTGTGGTCCAAGCCAGGGGCAGAAGAGAGGCCAGGAATAGGCCAGCAGACCAGGAGCAAATACAGAGACAAGGCTCTAGACAGTCCTATGCTGTGGCAAGAGCAATGCCACAGGGCAGTGCCTGAGGCCAGAGAGTGGGATATCACAGTGTATGAGATCAGAAGTGGAGCAATTCCAGATTTCAACATCTAGGAATTTATCATGTGAATAACTGGAGCGAATAACTCTAGAATGGGATGGTTCAGAAATTGTGAGTCAAGAGGTTTGGTCATTGGCATGGGCACTGAAGAAACATGCTTGGAGTTGAGTGGAGACAAAATGATTCACTAAGTGCCAAGCTGCTGAAAACCAAAGGAGTTTTAGTACCTACTTAATGTCAGTCATTTTATGTACATTGCTTCATTTTATCTTCATAATAATCAATGGTATAGATAAGAATAGACAGACAAAATGACTAGACTTGGAGAGCTCACTACCCATGTCAAAGTGTTGAAGAGTTCTTGGGCTAAGAGGATATTAAAGAGAGAATAGAAAGTGATCTGTAAACGGTCTGATTCTGAACATGCGGAGTTGGGGTGGTGGTGGAAAATCTAGATGGAGATGTACACAGGTGCTTAGAGATCTAGAGCTAAGGTTCAGCACAAAGATTGGGGTTGAAGATATGGATTTCTTTGTTAAAAGCATGCAGGTTGGTAACAGAGACAAGACTGAGAATAGAATGCAACAGAATAGGATGGAAGAGAGGAGAACTTTGGCATGTTTTCTCATCTGGACAATGGGAACCAAAAGGAGTCAGCTATTTAAAAATGCAGGAAGCATATTGCAGTGGACTGTAAAATGGTCCCATATTATTTGCAGCCCTCCAAGAGGTGAGGCTTATTTTCCCAACTCTTAAATATGGGTTGGCCTTGTAACTTATTTTGACCAATAGAAGATGATACCGTGTGAGTTCCAAACCTACGTCTTTTACCAGGGCTGGGGTTGTAGCTCAGTGGTAAAGTGCTCGCCTAGCATGTGTGAGGCACTGAGTTCAATTCTCAGCACTGCATATAAATAAATAAAAAGTAAAGGTGCATCAGCAAATTAAAAACAAAATAAAGAGGCCTTTTTACCTTCTGCTCTGTCACCGGGAACCCTTCCACCACCACAGAAACAGAGAAAGCCACTGGAAGATGAAAGCATGTGGAGAGAGGCCCTGGCTGTTCTGACCTTCCCACCTGAGGCACCAGATATGTAAGCAAGCCTAGCCTAGCAAAGCTGAGCCTGAACCACACCACAAAAACTGGCACTGAGCTCAGCCCAAACTGCAGATCGACAGAATCTTGAGCTAACTAAAACAGTTGTTAGTTGCAGCCACTAAGTTTAGGAGTGTTTTGTTACAGAGCAATAGATAACCCATACACATTTGGCTCTAGAAGCAAGAAGAAAGCAGCTTAAAAAAACACACTGAAGGGAAGTCAACTTGGACAGGGACTTGAAGAGTGGTTTTCAGGTTCAAAGACAGAAGGTAGAAGCCAGAGAACAGAGTTGGAAAATGTGTTTTAACTACAGTGGTTACTTGTAGGGTTGGTGGTTGGAAAGAGGCAACAGAATCATAAAGTTTTAGTTTTAATACTTCTGTATCTTATACTTGTGTTGTTTGTATAATATTTTTAACAACTTTATTAAGGACTGTGTAATTTTTTGAATAAGTCAATATTCATGTTTTAAAAACCAAGTACTAATTAGAAAATGGAAATGAGCAGTATATACCAGTGTTTCCAGAGAACAGTCTAACCAGCTGTATCACAGTCACCTGGGAAGTTACACAGTTATACACAAATACTGACTCCAGGGTCCTAGGCTTAAAAATTTTGTGAAGCTGTTTTCTTCACATAGTTTACCAGGTGCTGAAGTTGTCAAGGTGAGAAGAAAAGAGTTCTGAAGGCAGGAAATATCCTTATTATGGGGTCTAAAAAAGTGAACAAAGATTTTTAAACTAAGCTTCTGAAGACTAGAGTTCTCAGAGACATTTATAATACGTATTAAGAAAAGAGTAACGGGAAATTCAACTTTTGAGAAAAATAAAAAATAAAAATTAAAAAAAAAAAGAAGACACTTATGTACATATGAGAAATGCCTAATACTAAAATAGATATCACTTCCCTATATATGTTATTGACTTCTCTTTAGTACTCATGATATTAGCATATTGTGTGATCCATTAAATGTGGTTATTAGTTTAAAAAAAAAAAGAGCAACGGGGCTGGGATTGTAGTTCAGTGGTAAAGCGCTTGCCTCATATGTGTGAGTCACTGGGTTCAATCCTCAGCACCACATAAAATAATAAATGAATAAAATAAAGATTGTGTCCATCTACAACTAAAAAAATATTTAAAAAAAAAGAAAGAAAAAGAAAAGAGCAATAGCTACCACTTATTGCATGGTTCCTATGTCCCAGGAGTATGCTAAGCCCTTTATGACCTCAATTAATATACACAATACTTTCCCATTATATAGATGAAGAAACTGACACCCAGAGAGGGGTTGTCTACGGTTAGCAAGGTGGAGTTAGGATTTGAATCCAGACTGTCTAATCCCAGAGTCTTTCTGCTTTTGTTTGCTTTTGCAGAGGGAGAGAGAAAAAATCTAGTAACAGTTTAGAATTAGCTTCATTTTTTTTTCTCTCATATGTGTATTAAGCCTTTGGCATGTCCTACCACATATTTCTAGCAGACACTAGATCCTGACCTCATCACGGGGAAGGAATTATGTCTTTTTATCTCCTTATCTCCAGGGCCCAGCACATGGTTTACACTCAATAGGTTTGTTGACTAAGTACATGAAGGTGTGATTTGTGATCTGAACACAAGCTAGTAGGTTAAGTTTAATCTTCCAGTAACTGTAGAGTTCTCTATAGAGAATACTGCTTTTCAAATGAGCAAATTCACTGGAATTGTGAATAGCAAATTGCTAGGGTTGTGCATTGATTAAGGGCTGATGAGGAAAGAAAATCAGCCAATTCTGACAAAATTTTTCCTCAAAGGAGGTAATAAATGAAAAGAAAGAGGTGGCCCAGGTGCACCTATTTTGAGGAGGGAGACAGGATAAACTCGGACTTGACTGCTTTACAGGCTGAGAGATCATCACTAAGAAGGGGAAGGTGAAGATGAAGGATGCTGATGGGATCAATGAAAGGCAACCCTAGGGAAGGTGAAAAGGAGCCCCAGGGGAATTAGCCTTGGGAAGGAGGGAAACTGTTCTTCTGATTCCAGGAAAACAAAGGCTGTCAAAGATTCAGCGGGTTATTTCTCAGAGGGAAGGGAAGGATAGCAGCAGGAAGCCACACTTTAAGCAAGAGAAAGTAGTCCAGTTAATGAAGTTTCTCTTCTGGCCTTCACCATTTAGGGCCATGGATCAGAAAATTTAGCTCCAGAATTCTGGAGATAGTCAAGGGGTTGTGAACTTTTTTTTTTTTTTTTTAAATAACTACCACCTACTATCGGCATGGTTTTAGTTTAAATAAAGAGACAGCATTTAACACACCAAAAAATAACGCATGTAATCTCAGAATAAATCTCCGTTTATCACCAACTCATTCAGTTGTCCTTATTTTCTCATGTCGCCAGGGAAGATGATTCCATCCGCCAGGACAAGTGCGTGGGGAGCACCGCTCCAAACCGCCCACGCCCGCAGTAGCTTCCCCTTGCCGCGGGGCGGGCGGGAGCCCGGCAATGCTGC
>PVHX01017587.1:6632-39619 GCA_004024805.1 Geosciurus inauris | reverse complement strand
CAGGACTAACCTGCGCGTTGCGGTTGCCATAAAACCATGACGTCATTAAGGCGACTGTGACTACAAAGGAGACCGACTTGCAATCCTGAGAACAGCACCGTCAAATCTCCAGGTTTTGGTTTTCAGAACAGGGCGTGGGTTTCTCCCAGTGGCTGCTGAGCCTCCCTGGGGTGTGGGGAGATGAAGGGATCCCAGACCCAAGTTGCTTCTTTCCCGCTCTGGGACTTGGAGTCTCACTGACTACAAGAGGGAGAGAGACGTGGGACCCTCCTGGTACCAGGCAGCGTGATGTCCTGCTGCAGGGTGTCCTGGACCTACTTTCCATGTAAAGGCAGGACGCGGGAGGATAAGACAGGGAAATGTCCTCGACTCAGCTTCTGTATAAAATGGGGGCAAGAATGCTTAGCCACAGGATTGGTGGAACTTTCAGATATAGCACACGTGTAAGCCCCATTGCTCTGTGGTTATTTTGGGATCACGAATGCTCACTTCAGTGCCAGCATGGTCCCACACATAGTTATTCCAGTAAAACATAGTAATTTCTGGATTGTCTCCCCCTGGACAGCTCTTCCTCTGGTGACTGAGCTCATATCAAGTGTCTGAAGAAGGCAGCTTCTGAAGGTGTGGGTCATGATGGCTGCTGAAGCTTCCACTCCAGATCTAAAGAGCAGCAGTGCTTAGGAGACCCCCAACACTTTCATCCCTGGTAAGATGTAACGCCTAGCTCAAATGATTTCATAGATCTGAACAAGAGTACAAGGTGGAGTAGCACACATGAGGTTCACAAAATAGCCATAAAGTAGAGAAGCTATTTTAATCTCTTTCTTGAAGAGGTTCTACAGGTGAAATTTGCCTTTAGCAGCTACCATGCTTTGTAGTAATCCTTGAGACTCATCTTTGGGATGCCTTTCCTTTTCACAAAGTAATGATTAGTTTTTGTAAGGAACATGCTGTTTAACACTCATTTAAATATATTCTCTGACTATTAAGATAATCAACAAATCTCATGTACCTCTCATGTGGGTGAGGAAATATGTAATTGATTAAAAGAAAGATCCTTCTAGGAATTTGAAATTGTAACATGAATTCTTCTCAGGTAGCTAATTTTATCCATTGTCTAATGATTATTTTGGAGCCAGAAATGTTTTGAGAGCTTAAAAAGTCCCATATAAGAATTTAATAATTTAAAAATAGTAATTACTTGTGTATTTGCCTTATTATAGTGATACACAGTAACATATTTCAAATGACCATGTGCTCTTGTATAATTATATTCCTAGAACTTTACATTTTCAGAACATTCTCCCCTCACCATGTTCTGCCCCTAGGCAACCACTTATGTTTTGTTAATAGATCAGTTTTGATTTCTTATAATTTTATTTCTTTAATCAGATGGCTTATACTTCTATGACCTGGCTTGTTTTATTCAACTTGCATATTTGTTTTAGTTTTTAAAATTATCTTAGCCATAAATATATGAAACAACAGAAGCATTATTTCTCAATACTTGGGACAGACTTTCTTGAGTATTAAGCACCTACCATCCACTGGAGGAAGACTTGTATGAGAAATGGATATTACCAGTTCTTTTGTGGAGCACCTAATTATCTATTTTATATACACTGAAAGAAAAATAATAGGTTTATCTACAAATGTAGGAATATAATACTTTAAAAGTGACTATAACAATTTGGAGTTATTAAACTTTCCCTAAAATAGTATGCTCTATGGACAGAAGCCCTACTCCCTCCCGAATTGATATGTTGCAGCCCTACTGTCCAGTGTGCTATTATTTGGATATATGACGTTTAGTTGTAGGTGGACACAATACCTTTATTTTATTTTTATGTGGTGCTGAGGATCGAACCCAGTGCCTCACATGTGCTAGGTGAATGCTGTACCACTGAGCCACAACCCCTGTCCTGGATGTATGACCTTAACAAGGTAATTAGGTTTAAATGAGGTCATGATGGTAGAGTTATAAGAATAGAAATGTGAAATATCTCTCATTCTCAGCCACGGGAGGATGCTGCAAGAAGATGGGATATGCAGACTGGGACAAGGACCTTTGTTAGATAAAAAACACTGCTTATACCTTAATCTCCAACCATCTTGTTTCCAGAACAGTTAGAAATAAATGTTATTTAAGCCAACCAGTTATGGTATTCTGTAATAGCAGCCCTGACTAAGGGAAAATTACAATATTACTATTTTTCCCTGTTGTAAAGCAAGCTTTTGGGCTTTGATGGTGATAAAAACCAAACCAGAGCATTGGCTTGGGTCCTAGATTTTTTTTTGAACCTACATATTTAGTACCAAGAATAAGAAAACATGAATAAGTTAATAGTAATCACATGAATGTATGTATTTCAGTAATTAAAAAAGAAGTATTCCATATAACACAAATCTTTACATGCAATGTATTTCATTCACTAAGAATGTAAATTTGTATCCTACTTACTGAAGAATTTAATCAATAGATAATTCTATATTGATTAGTGGTAATGGTTTCTAGCAGAAATTTTTGCTATCTATTGCATAGTACAGTTTTCAGATTTTAGGGAGTGGTTAGAATTCACAACAATATACTTTTTAAAATATATTTTTATTTGTAGGTAGACACAATACCTTTATTTTAATTATGTATTTATTTCTATGTGGTGCTGAAGATCAAACCCAATGCTTCACATGTGATAGTCAAGAACTCTACCACTGAACTACAACCCCAGCCCCACAAAACAATATATTTTACAACTTGACTTTATTCCATCATACAGGGCTTGCATTAGAAAAAAGTAATACCTTTCTACCATTTTCCTGTGATTCCATGAAAATGCTACAATGAGGGGATTTCTGCTCAGAATTTGTTCACAGCTTGGCTACCATCACCATTTCCTTCAGTTTTTGTATGCTTTAAAAATTAAGAGAAAATGTACATAACAAAAAATTCAACATTTTAACCATTTTGAAATGGACAATTAAGTGTTTTTAAGTGTTGGTGATGTATAGCCATCACCCGCATCTAAATTTGTTATAGTGCATTATGGCCCTGGATGTGGTCTGTCACAGCGAATGTTCCTCGTGAGCTTGAGAAGAATGTGTGTTCTGCTATTTTTGGATAAAGTATAGATGGTCTTCAATTTATGATGGAGTTATATCACAATAAATCCTTCATAAGTTGAAAATATCAGAAGTCAAAGATGCATTTAATATAGCTAAATTACTTATCATCATAACATTGTCTAGCTTTTTTTTTTTTTTGGTACTGAGGATTGTACCATGTGCCACTTAATGACTGAAATACATCTCAAACACCTTTTATATTTTATTTTGAGACAGGGTTTTACTAAGTTGCTTATGGTCTTGCTAAGTTTCCAAGGCTGGTCTCAACTTCCAATTCTCCTGCCTCAGCCTCTCTAGTCACTGGGATTACAGGCATGTACCGCTGTTCCTGGCTTTGTCTAGCTATCTTAAAAGTATGCAGTACACTTATATTAGCCTACAGTTCAGCAAGACCATCTATTATCAAGTGTTTTTATAATAAGGTATTGACTATCTCATGTAACTTAATAAACACTATACTGAGAGTTAACAAAAACAGAACAATGGTATGGGTATGCTTTTGGACCATCAGATAGTCAGTTCACAGGTCAAACTATTGTTAAGTTAGGAACCATCTGTATTCTACAGATAGATATCAATGATATCCAGTCAATTGGTTGTGCTGTTGAATTCTACTGTGACCTTACCAATCTTCTACCTGTTGGATCTGTCCATTTCTCATAATGAGGGTGTTGTTGACGACAGGAACATTCTTTGTTCCACTAAGCTAGGCAGAGTTCTTCCCATTGACTGAGTCTAAGCCTAATTCCTCTAATTAGTAGACTTTGTTACCTGGCCTGAAGAGTGAAAGTGTTTTGCTTTCAGAAAATGGCAGGGGGCAAAGAGTAGGGGCAAATGGCAGAGGTGTTTCTGGTGCTGAGGACCAACTTGGGAATCACAGTTGCCATAGAAACCTTATGTCATTATGGCAACCATGGTGAGTGTGATGACCTTCTAAAGGAGACTGACTTGCTCTGATGAAAAGAGCAGCGTGCTGCCCACAGGTTCTTGGACTCGGGTCTGGAGTGTGGGGAGATAAAGGGATCTCAGACCCAATTTGCCTTTCTCCTGTGACTCACTTACTCGAAAGGGACAGAGATGTGGGACCCTGCTGGCTGCAGGCAGCATAATGTCCTATGTGGTTACTGATGAATCATAAATGTTTATATGAATTTAGGCCATTTTTCATTGCTTTTCGAATTTTACTTAGAGGATGAGAGATGAGAAAAAGTAAAAGAAAAGGTCCTGATGAGAATCCTACTGTACCTTCTAGTTGTATGATCACTACCTAGTTGTACCAATACCATTGGCCACTAAGCCAGTGCTTCCTTCTGATTTTGGGACTTGGTGCTTTGTTGTTTGATAAGTGAGGGAGATGTGGGGCCAGTGACTGTGGTGTCCTATACCTATTTTCCATGTAAAAGCACATCAAGAATTCTCACCCTTGGAATTGCTGGGACCCTTAGTGATAACACTTGCTTATATAATAATGATCCCAAGTCTCTCTAAGGTTGAGGTTGAAATATGCAGTTCATTTCTTGCAATTTGAGATCATAATATGACTGTGTATTCTTTCATGGTCATCATGTTTTTGTCCATTGGTCTTAAAGATTTAACCCAAGGTCATATTATCATTCCCAGCCCTTTTATTTTACTTTATTGCATTGTATTATTTTATTTTATTATATTTATTTTTTATTGTATTGTATTGTATTATTTTGAGACAAGGTCTCATTAAGTTGCATAGGGCCTCACTAAGTTGTAGAGACTAGCTTAGAACTTGTAATCCTCCTGTCTGAACCAACTGAGTCTTTGGGAGTACAGGTGCCTGCCACTCCACCAGCTTTATACTGAATTGTTAAAAGAAGCCAGGAAGTTATCAAGCGTTAGTTAAAATGTCACATACAAGAATTTGCTGTTTTCAAAAATAATACCATATATTTGCCCTTTTATAATAATACCAGCTATGGTCACTTAGTAACCACATAGAACTCAATATTATTCTCATTATTTTCCAGGGCATAACATTTTCAGTTCTATAGTACCTAGTTTTTATACCACAACTAATGCCCTATGTCCAGGCAAGCACAGCACTTCTGTTGCTATCAATTAGGTTTCATGTCTAAGAAATTTATTTAAGTGGAATCATAGAGGTGTTTGTGTTTGTTTTTTTTGATTTGGCTTCTTTCATTCATACTGTTCATTCTTAGATTCATCCATTTTGGTGTATTTATCAATAGTTCATTCAATTTATTCAATTTTTTGTACTGCTGGGAATTGAATCAGGATCTTGTGTTTGTTAGGCAAGTGCTCCATCTCTGAGATATACCCCCAGCCTATTCATTTTTTTTTATTGCCAAATAGTATTTTAGTATGTGACTATCCCAAAATATTTTCGACATTCACCTATTGTTGGATATTTGTTTTTTTTCCCCACTTTGGCACTTTTGTAAATAAAGCTGCTATCAGCACTTTTGAATAAGTCATTTCATGCAAATACGCTTTTACACCCCCCCAGGCAAATATTTAGGAGTACCTGACTAGATAATATCTTAGATATAAGATTAGCATGGTAAGAACCTGCCAAACTATCTGCCATGGTTGTACCTTTTTCCATGGCCACCAGCAGTGTATGAGAGCTGCATCTCCCACAGTCCTGTCAGTGCTTGATTTGGTCAGTCTTTTTAATTCTGGCCATCCTCAGAATGTACTAGAATCTCATTGTAGTTCTCTCTTCCCTTTTCCTAATGATTAATGATGTTGAGATCTTTTTGCATACTTGGCATTTGTATATCTTCTTTAACAGAGTGTCTATTCAAAACTTTTTGCCCATCTCTCTTGTGAGGTATAGTCCCAACTTAGACCTGTAATCAGACATGTCTCCAGGGGATCCTGGTCCTTTTAATGGGATATGATTTTAGAGGATTCAATCTGAGTACTAGAGTTACTCATGACTATTTGGTTGCTTGACATTTCTTGTTCTATTCATCACATGGATCCAGTAAATATAATATTTTTAAGAGAATATGCATCATTAACTTATTATTATAACCTTAGAATTTTAAAAATGTAAGAAGTCATAAAGTTTATATGAGTTTTCTTCTATTTCATAGGTAAGAAGTAATATGTTGTACATTAGTCCAAAAGAGTTCTAAAGAGATGGAAATATTCTGTATATACATTTGCCCAACACAGTAGCCACTAGCTCTCTGAGATAGTTGAATACACAAAAGGTGATGAATATGATAGAAAAACAAAATTTTTAATTTCATATATATTTAACAACTTAAATAGCCAGGTGTAATCAGTGCCTACGAGATGGGACATTAGCTGCTCCATACATTTTCTGTGCCTTGGTTTTTTAATTGGCAATATACCCTAAGACACTGTATAGTAGTAGAGAAAGGGAATCCTCCTAGCTTATTATGCCTGCATAGTACTCTAGGATGTAGATGTGCCTTAGATTATTCAGTCAGTCCCTTCTTGGTGGACATCTGCCTTATTTCCAGTCTTATGATGTTCTGATTTGTTTTGTCAGGAAAGACCTTATGCTTAGGCCTCTTTGTATTTTACTTGTATTCTTGGGATAGATTTCCTAGAAGAGGAATTGCTGATTCCAAGTGAAAATACCTATATCTCCTAAAAGAGAAGTTATTCAAAGTTATGAAACATTGAACATCTGGAATGTAGTACGGGTCATATCTCAGTCCTTAGATTCCTTGTGTTTTCAGCTCTCTTGTTTCTTTCCAGTGTGACATGTTTGAAGAGTTTTCTTACTGAACTCCAGAAGAAGAAATGTTACAGAAGAACAAAGAATAATGGGTTAGCTAGATAGATGGCAGAAGACATCCAGCCCACATCCTGGATGCCACAGCCATCTACTGACCACAACACTTTTGGTGAATCCTTTCCCTTTGATTACTTTTGATCCGACACAGAAGGACACTCAGTGTAGAAAAAGTGGTTAGTAGCCTGGCCTTTGGGGTCAGAGGACCTGGGTGTGAGCCTGGGAAGTACTACTTGCTGTTTGTATGATCTAGAGCAAACTATTTATTATGTGCCCTATAATATGGCATATTGTATTACTTATCATCATCATCATCACCATCTTCATTCCACCAGCCATCCAAAATGTGAATGATTAATGATTAATGTGGAGATTACATTGCCAGGTATTATGGAGTTCCACAAACATTTGATTTTATAACTGTTGTATTGAGCAGTTAATATAGAGATTAAATGAAGTCTATAGAAACCTCATGAGAAGATGCAGACCTATTATTTACTCTGCTAGAGATATGGAATTTCTAATCAAGTACACTATACAAGAAATGGAGCTTGGCTAGGCAAGGTGGTACACAGCTGTAATCCCAACCTCTCAGGAGGCTGATACAGGAGGATGGCAAGTTTGAATCCAGCCTCAGCAACTTACAGAGACTTTGTCTCAAATAAAAAATGGAAAGGAGCCAGGCGCAGTAGCACACACCTGTAATCCCAGCACTTTGGGAGGCTGAGATAGAATTGCGAGTTCAAAGCCAGCCTCGGCAATGGCAAGGTGCTAAGCAACTCAGTGAGACCCTGTCTCTACATAAAACACAAAATAGAGCTGGGGGTATGGCTCAGTGGTTGAGTACCCCTGAGTTCAATCCCTGATACCAAAAAAAAAAAAAAAAAAAGGAAAGGGCTGGGGATGTAGCTCAGTGGTTAAGTGACGCTGAGTTTAACAAAAAAGAAATGGGGCTTGGTCAGCTGGTAAAAGATTCATTAATAGGAAATTAATTTGATTACATATTATAATTTCTCATATTATTAGAATACATCTATATGTTAATAATTGACATGAAATTTCAGATAAAAAACAAAAATAACAGAAAAACAGAATATAAGCTATGTATATATATAGTATTAGGGTAATTATATAAATGTAACATGGATAGAAATTATATTGTATATATGTATGTACAGGAAAATTTAATAAAATAACAATGAATTTCAGTGACATTGAGAATGCTGGGTATTAATATTTTTAACTTCTGCATATGACTCAGTATTAAACATTAGCAATAAAGAGGACAGATTATATATATGCTATATATACAGCTCCTAAAATATTTTACTTATATATTTCAGGAACAGATAACTATAAAGTGAATCCAGGTAAATAAAAAAATTATTATTCCATAATCCCATCCCTTTTCTTCTCTTATAATCACTACAAAACGAGATGATTATCACGCTGATGCATAACTTTCTTCTTTTTCTCCATACGAGAATTCCCTAAATAAAATACTGTGTATTCTTCTACAACACACAGTTATTCTTATGCAGCTTGCTAATTTACTTGACATTGTCTGTCTGTGTGTATCTTGATTGTAACTGATTGTTTTAGTCAAGGGGGCCTTGTGTGGAATTTAGGGCCAACCTTTAATCCCAGCATGGTATTTTTCATCATCTACACATCCAATGTTTGTGTCCTTTCCATTCCAACTTCCTAACTGCATTGCTCTTTAATGGGGTTATTTGTTACCTTAATGAGAATTGCTGTGCTTTAGTGAGTATTTGGGAATGCTAGAAGGGCACTGCACACACTCATACTTATTACATAGGGAATTCAGTGGCATCTCTGTGCTGTGCATTGGAATGGGTTTGTGGTGGAGAAAATCCTCACCCTTTCCATTGAAAAATTGTTCTTTTCCTTTAGTCTGTTGAGGCAGTCTGTGTTTACATCAGGTATGCATAAGATCTGGAGCTGTAGTACCTTCTTAGAGTTCCAGGAGGAGATGACACTGGATTTGCAGAGAATGACACTGTAGCAAGTATAAGAAGTTCTTCCTGGACCCAGTGCTTGAGCCACCCCAAGTTGAGTTCCTTCTCCTACCTTGGCCTGCACTGTCACACAGCTATTCCCTGAGTTATTGTGCCTCTGCACATCTCTAGTAGCTGAGGAGGTGGAGAGGTCATAGTAATGATTCGTCCAGGTACAAGTCTTTTTGGAAGTTCTGGTGACCTCTTTAGAGCCACCTTGATAAACAGAGAAATAAGGCCTGACTAGAGTCATCAAAGTCTCCTCAGAGAAAATCTGGGTCTCGTGCCCTGGTTAGGACTTAAGAGGGCCTAAAACTATTATGAGAGCCTGTAACTTGCCCCTAGTCCTATTAATATGCTTTCTCAGTTGGTAGCCCGAAGAGTGAAAGTACTCCTCTCAGTGAAAAGCAAGAAGATAAAGGTCCAAACAGGCATTACCCAGTTTGGAAGACCAGTGTTCATATTGTGGTTGCCATAGTAAGCTGACATCATTATAGTGACCATGGTGACCTTTTAATAGAGACATAGCTGGCATGGCAGGAACAGTAGGGATCTGCTTTCAAGTGTTTGGACTCACATTGTAGGAGTGCCCTGACATGGGGGATGAACCTCTGTGGTGTGTGGGGAGGTGAACGGATCCCAAATCTAAGCCTCTCATTCTTGCTCGTAACTCATTATCATGTGAAGGAGAAAGATGTGAGCCATTCCTGGCCGAAATGAGTGTGGTGTCCTGCCCCAGAGTATCCTGGAGCTATTTTCCCTGTACAGCCAGGACACAGGAGGATAAGATAGGTAACAAGTCTCTCTGAGCCCAGCCTCTTCTGTAAAATGTGGGTAAGAATGCCCACCCACAGGATTGCTGGGGCCTTTAATGATAATACCTGGTCTAATAATAGTGATTCCCATGTATCTGTCTGATGGGTGTTGAAATGCAAAGTTGATTAGAAGATCTTCCTAGCATTTTTCCATGCTCCCATGTTTTAAATCTATTTTATGATGTTTTTCAAAAAGAAGCCAGGAATTTATCTAGTATTAGATAAAATTATTAAAACATCAGGTACAAGAATTCAGTGTTTTCTAAAATAACAATATCATATTATTTACTCTAATACCCTGCTATATATCCTAAAATAACTAGATAGATCTAAATATTATTATTCCCCAGGACACAACATTTTCAGTTCTATAGTACCTGGTATACCTACTCCTCCTACTACTATGTCTCTTGGGAGACACAACACATTTTTTACTACAGAGTAGATTCAATGTCCTAGAAATTCACTGAAAAACAATCTCAAAGGTGTTTTGTTTGTTTGGCTTTAGATTTTTTTTTTTGATTTGGCTTCTTTCATTCACCCTATTTATTTTGGGATTTATTCATTTTGGATTTATTCATTTTGTTGCATGTGCCAATGGCTTGTTCCTTGTTGCATCATGTAATCCATTATTTGGCTATAGAATAGTTTGTTTTATTCATCCACATGTTGGATTTCGGAGTTGATTCTGATGTGGGGCTCGGTAAATAAAGGTCTTATGAGCATTTGTGAATAAGTCTTTTCATGAAAATATGGTGCTTCCTTTCACTAGTTAAATACTTAGTAGTTCAATGTCTGGATCATAACATAGATATAAGATTAGCATGGTAAGAAGTTTTCAAACTGCAATGGTTGTACCAGTTTTTATTCCCACTTGTAGTGTATGAGAGTTGCATCCTCTAGGTCTTTGCCAGTGTTTGGTGTGCTCAGAGTTTTTACCTTAGGCCTCTCCAATGGGAGTGTACTGCTATCTTGTAGTTCTCATTTACCTTTCCCTAATGGTTAAGAATGCTAAGCATCTTTTCACATACTTGACATTTGTATATCTTCTTTATTGCAGTATCTATCCAAACCTTCTGGCTGTTTCTCTTTTTTCTTCTTATGAACTACTGTGAGATTTTCTGTATTCTAGATACAAATCTTTTTGATATATGGCTTTTTATGCATTTTCTCCTAACCAATGACTTGTTATCAATCTTCCAACCATAAATCTGGAACAGCTGAAGGTTTTTTAAATGATTATTTCCGATTATTGAGACACTAATGTATTCTCTTTTATTTTCTTTTCTTTCTTTCTTTCTTTATTTATTTATATGTTTGTTTTTGAGACAGGTTGCCACTACATTGCTTAGAGCCTTGGTAAATTGCTGTAGATGGCTTTGAATTTTCGATCCTACTGCCTCAGCCTCCCAAACTGCTGAGTTTATATGCTTATGCAGCCATGCCCAACAGAGCTGTAGTTTTTAACTGGGAGTAATTCCAACTTGTTGAGTTTTTCAATTATGGATTATTATTGTTGTGTCTCATTTAAGAAATCTGCACCTAATCTACACACAACAAGGATTTTCCTCTGTGTTTTCTGCTAGGTGTTTTATAGGTTTAGTATTTATGTTTAGATCTATGATCCATTTGAGTTGATTTTGGTATATGGTATGGTATATGAATCACAGTTTATACTTGTATGTTTGGATATTCTCTTGTCCCAGCACCTTTTGTTGAAAAAACTGTCTGTTCTCCACTGAATTGCTTTTGTATCCTTGTGAAAAATCAGTTACCCATATAGGCGTGGGTATATTTCTGGACTCTCTACTGTTCCTTTGATATATATATTTGGCTAATTTGATGCCAAATACTTACTGTCTTAGTTACTGTAGGTTCATAACAAATTTTGAAATTAGATAGCATTGTTCTCTAAGTGTTCTTTTTCAAAGGTTGCCTTCATCATCTAGATCCTTTGTATTTCCATATGACTTTTATAATCAGCCTGCCAGTTTTTATATATTTTGGTAGGGTTTTTAATAGTATCTCATTGAACCTATAGATTAGCTTTGGAAGAATAGATAATACTGAATCTTCTGATCCAGGAAGATGGTATATCTTCCATTGATTTAGATCTTTAATTCTCTCAGCAAAGCTTTCTGGTGTTCACTGTACAGGCATTACACATCTGTGATCAGATATTCATAAACTTTCATACTTTTTGATGCTATTGTACATGGAATTATTTTAAAATATAATCCTGAACTATTACATTTTCATTGAACTGTCCACTACCAAATGCAACAATAGTAGTGAAGAATCTCTTTAGTTGAAATCACAGTCTGCTCCAGGATTGAAAACATATTTGATATTGAATATGCTTTTCTTGTATTCAGTATCAGCTCTTAAAATTAATTGGCAATGTATAAAGGAGTGAGGAAAAACTGTCCCAGAGACAATTCTGTAGGTCATTTTCAGAAAAAAATCACACTTAAGTAAATGGTTTAGAAGATTTCAATATTAAATATGTGATTAGAAATGAATCTGTTGAGATGTGTGGCTTTTCTGCTTTAACTCCCAGAAAATCCACCTTATTGAATTCCTGGTATCTTCGGTGGTGAGATAAGAAGAAATAATACATGTGTATGTGGATATGTGTGTGTATGTGTATATATTTGTGTATGTCGCTGTAGCTGCCAGGAATATTTATTGTCAGTAATAAATGGAGTTAATAATATGGTCTTGTCTTTCATCTGTTTTTGGCATATATTAGGAATAATATCAGGGTATTAGTTGTTTATTCCCATCTTTGCTTGACCAGCTTGGTTACTGTAGTGACTCATTGATTATTATAATATTGGTGCAGTATAAGCATCTATTTATGTTGCCTACCATAATGAATTATTATAACACTAGCTGACAAGTTTTTCAATTCTTTTATTCCTTCTAGAATTGTAAATTGGAATTTATTGCATGGCAGTGCTCTGTCTTCCACATACTTCTTACTCATGTATTATTAATGTCAGTATTATTCAGGTATTCTTTTTTCTCAAAGAGTTTACATCTGTTGTAATAATTTTATATTTTATGCTCAAATTGCCCCCATATAGCCCAGGGGAAGGCCCTTTAAGTTGACCTCAGTGTTCATTTGACACCTCCATAGAATTCCTTAAGCATGTACTTTGTTCTCTGAGCCTGATCATCTCCCTCTCTGTAGAGAGGAAGTCATGATGCCCACCTCAGAGGACTACTTTGAGTATTAGGAGAGAGTCCAAACACATCAACCCATAGCCTCTGACATCTAGTAGGGCCTCAACAAGTTTCCCATTCCAACTTGGCCTCCATCTTTGTGTGAATGTGCTGTCTATGACCCTAACAATAGCATGGCTTCAGACAGATGACTTGTAAAATGTCACAGCAAGCAGTAGTAAGTCCATATTTCCATTATGCATGGCCTTCATTGTCAGTGGTGTGTGTGGGAGGGTTGTGGGATGGAGCTGGAAAGAGGAGAAGTATCATTGCATGGCTTTCAGTTAACACAGTGAGACAGGCAAGACATAGCCACCCCATTTCTTGCATTTTCTGTGCTTTCCTACCCTCTTACTTTCCTCTTCATTTCATATACTTTCTTTCTCCTCTGTCTTCTAGTTAAAATCTGAGAAGGGTGTGGATGCTGTACACAAGAACCAGGAGCTCATAAAGAAAAACAAAGTGTGGTGTGGAGTCTGCTAGACAGGCTTCTGGAACAAGTGGACAGACCATGGGGACACTATAGGTAAGTCACTTCTCATCTACAATATTCATTTATTCATCAGGATAACAATTCACAATCCTCTGACCAGAAGGAAAACTTTGGAGTTTGAGTGTGATCCCATGTGGGAAAATAACCTGTGGTCTCAGGTTAAAAGGAAAGACCTGAGCAATTTGAAGTAATTACATTAACAGAGACACCCCAGATGTCCCAGAAGTCTTCATGGGTTGCATTAAATTGGTGGTACATGAATGTGAGCTTTTTGGTTAACATTTTTTCAGGTGTAGTCCATGGATCACTTCATCAAAATCAACAGCAGTTGCTTAATAAAATAACCAATTTTTGTGTCCACATCAAGTGCTGAATCAAAACTTTGGAGGTGAGTCGGCAAGTATCTACTTTATTAGAATTCCTCCAGTTAGTTCTGGTACTCATCCAGGGTTGAAAAACACTGCTGTGAATTTACAGCATGGTCCTCTAATATTTTGATACCTTTAATGTATAATTTTGTTGTTGGTCTCTCCTGGGTAATTTTACATTATCTGTCTTCTCTATCATATAAAACAGGTAGCAGGCAGTTTGTCCAATTAAGTACTATTTATTCACTGTTTTATGTTCAACTCTGGGGAAATAGCACTGATAATAAGATAGGCAGGCTCCTTGGAGCTGTTATTCTAATTTGAAAATCTGGCAATAAGCAAGAAAACAGATCAATAATAAGCAGGGTGATTTCCTATGAGGATCTATGCTTTGTTGTAAAAAAAATTAAAAGTAGAAAATGACACCAATTATGATAGGTGGTATTACTAGTAAAGTTATCTCTCAGGAAATGACATTTGAGGTGAGTCCTAAATGACAAAAAGAAGCAAGACATGGACAGGCCATTCTGTCAGTGTCCCTACAATGTGTAGGCACCATTTGAATCAGGAGCACAGTGAAAGCTCAGTGGCTGCATCCTGGTGGACAATGTGCAGATTGGTGGGAGGTGAAGTGGAGAGGGCAGATGAAGCCACAGGGCTTGGGCTGTGTAAGGAATTTGGATTTTAATCTGAGTGTGGAGGGTTAGAGTATGAGATTGACATGATCTAGTTCTTTTTCTCAGGTGACTCTGCCCACTGTGTGGAGAATTGATTGGAAAGGGACAAAAAGTTTGTGGTGACAACCATTAGGAGAATATTGCCCACGGCCATGGGAAAAATAAGAGTATATGGGAGCTGTGCTTAAACAGTGTGCAGAGGGAGGGCTACACCTGGACAGGGCAAGTCTGGAGGTAGGGCAGGAGGAATCTGCAGTGGCTGTGCATGGGGTTGGGGTAGGGATGACACAGAATGAAAGACTTGAGGGCTTGGCCACGTGCAGACATATTGGTGCTGTTTTCTGAGATTAGTTGCTCCAAGTGCCTGGCATTCTCAGGATAGTTAGTTCACTTATCTAATAATAGTCATATTGAAATTTGGTGATTTAATATAATGTGTCAGTTGATGAATACGATTCAGTTTTAAGTCTATTGCCTAATTAAAGACTGACAGAAACTCTAAAACCATAATAATTATAAATATCTGAACTATCAAGCATTTATACAACAGCTCAGGATATTTCTCATTTACCTTGTACCTAACACTCTTCTAAATGTTTTCAGTTATTACCTCGAGTAATTCTCAAAGTAGCAATTTATGAGGTAAAGACAATCATTTCCCTTCTTAATGGAAGAAGAAACTGAGGTACAGACTCAAGATCACAGAGCCAGATATCTTAATATCTTTGCCTAAGTTTTTTTAATAATGGGTTTTTATACATTTGCCCTTGTAAAAATAAAACAGAAAGTAATATTTATTTAAAATCATTCTATCTTCCAGGTTCAGTACTGCATAATAAGGTTTGTCAGAGGAGGTGATTATAAGCCTGTTTTAAAATATTAAAAGTTATGTGGTTTGCCAGAATCACTGTTTCTCACTAGCCTGTGTCTGGCACCATACTCCTAACCAGCATACTTGGGAAGAAAGAACACACTGGATGAACTCTGTCAGCCAATATGGGTGATGTTTGGTCAGAACCATATGTCTTTGGGTGGAAGTGATGGTTTGGGTATCTGTTGGGCCTTGAACCACATGGTATGTGTTTAAAAATATAAAAAGGTGGGGCTAGGGTTGTGGCTCAGTGGTAGAGTGCTTGCCTCGCATGCGTGAGACTGGGTTCGATCCTCAGCACCACATAAAAATAAATAAAGATATTGTGTCCATCTATAAAAAATATTTTTAAAAAGAATATAAAAAGGTAATAATTGTAAAAACAAAAGTGTGATAAATACTTTTGAAAGATAATACTCTGCATAGGTATGCATTAAACATCTGGCTATTAATTCCTTGGACCTCCAAGGTGAATTATTTTCCCTATATGAACTCAGAGTTCTTCTTTAGATGAACTTCACATGGTTTTTCTCTCTATGCTTCTGTGGTTGAGAGGTAGGGCTGTCCTGACCCTCAGTGATGGGTGAGATAGATAAGGTATGTGGTGATTTACCCAAGGTCACCTAGAGTTAGTGGGTTTGCCAGGCACGATGGCTCAGGTGTGTCTCCTTTCTCACATGTGTGTGTCCATTGAATATGGCATTATCCTTGTTCCTGTGTATAATAAATGATGTGTTAAGGGTTTGAAGGATACATATTCTACTGAGCTTAACCTACAGGTAATAAAGAGGACCTTAAAATAAGAAAAAGAGGTTCTTCAAATAAGGAAAAGGTGTGATGTTCTTCCTCTCCTTCCCCATACTCTATTGAGAGGATAGGAGAAACCTTCCTGGAATCATAGCATGTGGCCTTTTGTCTCTGACTCCATTCAGTCTCCATCTTGTGTGTGTCATTTATATTATTCTGAGAGATACTGGGAGAAAAACAAGGTGTATTTTTCCAGCTCTCATATTCAGTACAGCACCTATGACCACCAAGTTATGTGGTGATTTCTCCCATACAATATTTAGTCAATTCTATATCAGATTTTGTAGTAGACACCAGCTGGGTGTTCACTAATTCATTTGAATCCAGACACTATTTACCTGGAGATGGTGTTAGATCCAACTGATTCAAGACTCAGTCTCGATGAGTGTCCCACCACTTCAGGTGCCAGTTGTAAGTACAGATCACACCAATCAAGCATAAATTGGGGTTTCCATAACAACATATTTTTTTCAAAATTAATGACTGGTTGGTTGTTGATTAATTATATCTGGATTTTGTTATATTTGCAACAAAGTTCTAAGTTAATAGGGATCATTTTAAAAATAAGAAAGGTTGTGGTAATATTTTGAAAAACCTTAGATATACAAAAATTATAGAGTATAACAAACTCGTACATACTCATGTTGACATATAAAGTATTACGTGCACAGTTGAAATGTATGGTGAAATCTCGTCTGGGTATTATTAACCTCCTTCTTGCCTAGAGTTAAGCCCTCTGCAGAATTGGGGTTTTTCATTTTCAGGACTTGTCTTTGTAGTTTTATGACATACATATATATCTTCAAATGCAATGAGGTACTGTTTTGTGGCATATGTTCATGTATGGATGCCTGACTACCTCATGGCAAAGGAAGAAGGAAAAAATACATGAGAAGAATAAATTCACATTCCTATCCCAACAGTGGGGTCAGCTGTATATATCTCCTTGTCATGTGTATCCTCTTTCAGACTTACTCAATCTCTCTTTTTACCTCTTTCAAGACTTTGCCAGCTTATACGCTACAGGGAGCAATAACAGAATCTGCAGAATATACTTAAAAACCTATCTATTCATTTGTTTTTATTTGTTTAATTGACAAATAACAATAGTGTATAGTCATCAGGTACAATGGTGGTATTTTAATAAATATACAAATATATAAAATGTATACAAATATATGTTTATATATATACATATATATATGAATATATATTTCATACACACATATATTATAGGAAGATTTAATCAATCCTTTTTTCTCCCTGATATATCCAAAGTCTTAGAGTTTCCTGGAGCCAACCCACCTGAAACCAATGTCTCAGTGTGTCATGACATGAAACTGCTTCCATTTCTCCTGGCCTAATTTTGTCTTTCTTTCTCATTATATTTATCTAGACCTGGTCTATACATTTGGAACCTAATCTGATTGTTCCAGTTAAAAAAAAACAACAAAAAAATGGTTGCCAGAAGTTAGTTGTCATGTTTACAGACCCAAACCCCTTGGTTGATTTAGGGATGCCTCCTATTTAGAAGGTGGTTTGATTTTGCATTACATATGCTGAACATGTGTATATTTTCCTTTAATTATTTTTATTTGCTGCAGGAAGGTCAAAGGTGTTTCAGTCACCATGTGTTTATTGCTCCTGGGGCCCTGGGCTAAATGAGGCTGTGTTAGGATCTCTTCTCTGGAAGCTGTGATGCTGAGTGCTAGGAGATTTCATGCTGTCCCTCACTGAGCCACTCCCGTTTGACAATCACTCCTTGGCTAACTAGTGGGAAATAGATGAACTTCCTCCTAATTCAAAGGGCTTTATTTGAGGAAGTTAGGAGAGAAACACATTTGAATCTATTTCCTTGTCATGACCTTCACTGAAAGTCTGGGAAGTGAAGACATCATCTGACTGTGAAAGTAAGGTTGTTTGGGAGACATGCCTGCCCTTTCCCTGAGCATCTATGATTTACTTGCAGTTGTCCTATTGGGGCTGTCATGTGGATACATTATTTCAGATACCACCCTATTACCTATTTCCCTTCACTTACAGCTGTACCCATTGTTGCACTATTTAATTATAGGAATGACTGGAGATATGTACTTATTCTTATTTTTTCCACTTCCAAAACCATGGTGCTTTTGTTGTAGATAAAAGTGGGAAATACACAAAAGGAATAACATCACTAAATCCTCCTTGAAATTCTGTTAGTAATAGATAAACACTGTTAAAATTTTAGAAATTTTATTCTTCAAATGCAACCATATGTAAGAATGGAAATAATATCCTACTAACAGCTTTATAAACTACTTTGGTTTGATATATGTGTAATGAAGGACAATCCATGCCAACCATAAAATCCATATAATAATAATAATGACAGTAAAAACAGTAAGGGTCACTTCAGGGATTATGATAGTGATAATAATGAAAAAAATGTTTAAACTTGGACTGGGTTTATAGTTTATTGGTAGAACATTTTTCTAACATATGCAATGCTTTGGGTTCCATCCCCAGTGCTTTAACAAAGAAATAAAATCAACATAAATTAATTCTTCTTGTGACTTCCTCAGTGCCCAACACTGCTGTCAGTGCTACCCTGTCCTTTCCCATTCTCACAGCGACTTTAACATAAAAATGAAGCACAGCCAGCACAGGGCTAGTGAATGTGACTTTTCACTGAACTCAGCAGATCATGTCATATATGCTACTGTCTTCACAGCATGGGAGCTGGATTTGACTTTGCTCAGAGGTGTGATGTGGAAAAGTTCTTACCAGATCATGAAATACCCAAAAATACAGAGAAAATTGTATCTCTAAAACTTTAAGCCCAATGTCCATCAGAGAGAGATTTGTTTCCTTTGCCTAGCTACCTGTATTCTCATTAGAAGAAACAATGAGGAATTTGTTTTCCCAATGACCTTAGTTCTGAGGCTCAGCCAGCCCGTACTGCTATGTACCAACTTTGAAATCCTACTCCATGCCATACTCTCTGAATGTTTTTTTCCTCAATTAACCTCAGTTCATCTCTGTAAGAATGGCATGATCAGTTCCATATCACAGATGAGCAAGCTAAGGACCAAAAAGCCTGAATTACAGTAGCAGGGTTAGAATGCAGTCTTATTCCTTACCATCCCTATAGGACACTGAGTGTCCTTCCTGTTAAAAGACTGGCTTCCAGTGCTTAAGACATAGTCAGATTACACTACCCCGCTATTCTGGTCCCATTAGGGCCACATGATTTGGTTGATTGCTCAAGTAGTGAGCAGGCACAGGCAGAGCTTATGTATTGGGACAGGTGAGTGAGAGGGTGGGACAGTGGTGTGTATGGAACCTCTTTAAGCCAATGTATTTTATATGTTATCTCCTTTAATCCTAACAGTTATTCCTGTTATCCATTATTACAATCTTTTCAGATTTAGGGCACTAAATTTAGGGGAATTTATGTAAATCAGGGAGATAATTTTGTCATTTTCCTGTTAGCAACCCATTATGAATTACTCTTAGCATATTTTACTATTTTTGTCTTCATGCCTCTTGTGTTATTTTTAACTCCCAGATTTTAAATGTTCTAAATTAAAGGACTACACTTCCATGTCCCTAAATATCCATTGAAAACATTTTTAATCTATAAATTTTAATCACAAATGCTGTGACTATAATTGAAAAAAGAAATTCTAAACTTAAAAACTAAACTAAGAATTATGTGATAACGGGGGAAATTATTTACAGCCTAAATTAAGAATATTGGGTTAGGATCCATGGCTTATGAAACACAGTGACAGAGATTAGCATGTAATTTCAACAGAAAATGAACATAAAACCATATTTGAACAATCAGCATGTTAAAATATGCCAAAATCAGAAGAAATAATCAAACTTATTGTTTTGAAAACTGTGAGACCATTAACTGTAAATGGAAAGGATGTGCAAATAAAGATGATTTCTGCAACCGCACTTTTGGAAAATGCTATGTGTTTGTGTGTATTATCATTTACACCTAGCCTACAGGGTCGTATCTAGAGAGTATACACCATTCTATTGAGAACAGACCCCTTTGGGTCAGACGGTAGGTGTAAGGCCAGTATGAGATGCAGTTTAATTGCAATTAATCAATGCTTCTGTGTATTGATTGAAATTTTATATCCAGAAAATATATAGTATTTGGCTAAAAAATGTAAAACAATGTGTAAAAAGATTGATAAAAGGTGCACATATATTCTATACTTAGGAAAAATATTCACTGTGTTTAATTTCATGAATAAAATGAAGTAGATAGAAAAATGGAATTGACTCTATGTGTCCACCTGCTACCACCTCATAGAACTGTAGAACTCATAGCTACAGCTTTATTTTCAGTTCACACCAGGACTGTTTTTTAAGTTGGCACTTTTCCTTCTGTCTTTTTGTTCTATCTAAGTCCTCAAGAGTTTTGCTCATATTGTTGAAAGGGATTTTCCTTTACTCAGTCAACTGACTCAAATGTGATCGTCTTCCATAAACACCCTCAAAAACCTACTAAGAAATAATGTTTTATCACCTATGTGTCATTTAACTTAGTTGGCACATAAAATTAACCATCACAACCAGGTATTACCAGCTTTTGTCCTTATTGCCAATCAGATCTGCTTATTTTCCTTACACCTGTCCATTGGAAGAGTCCTCTCAGGTGTTAAACACTAGAGCTGCCAGTAGCACATGAAAATATAGGACACTCATTTGAATCTCAGTTTCAGATAAACAAAATAATACTGCAACCATAAGTAGTAAAAATAATCCATTGTTTATGTGGAATTCAAATTGAACTGAGTTAAATATAATCTGGCAACTACATGTGGTGGGCTATATGGAATACAACCAAAGTGATGTGGTAAGCAGGGCCAAATGAGTTCACAGCACATGCCAGCACCAGTTGTCATCTGTGTAAGGGAGCTCTCTGGATGTCTCAGATGACTATAGGCATGTCACAGACACCACATGGAGCAGAATACACCCAGCTGACCCAGTCAACACACAGATTCCTTAGATATAATCAGTAAGCATCACTGCATTAAGCAGAAATAAATATTGCAAAATGTGGTTTTTGTGAACTTTCCATCTTTTTCTGTGTGATCTGTTGCAGTAGGATACTATAGAGATTCTCTTATTCCTGAAGGCTTGGTAGGACTTTGTTATAATTTTGACTAGAATATGTCTTGGTTTATGTGTGTAGATTTCTGAACATTTAGTCAATTCCTTTTTAAAGGGAGCTCTCAGAAAAATTTTCAGAGTGTGTGTGTGTGTGTGTGTGTGTGTGTGTATGTGTGTGTAATTTGTCTAAACTGTTCTTGGAATTTAGAATATGATTCCAATCCCCTTTCATCAGATAAACCTCCACTGCAATAACTAGTGTTAAAGGAATTGAGAGGATGTTGCTACAAATTGCTCTACAAACCATATTGAAAAACATATATTCAGCAGGTTTCTTGGTGAGTATGCAATTAGGACAATGAACATTTTTCATTCACTTTGAGAAGTGTTTTTCAGAAGTTTGTCCAAAAACACTTTCTCCTGCTACACAGATAACCTTATTGACAAAGAAATCACTTTTATTGGGCACAAATAGGGTTTATTCACAATAGTAGGTAGAGATGCATTGCAACCCTTGGATATTTTAACTATCCCCATGTAACACTGCTGGGGGCATCAGTCAAAACTTGGGGTTCATTATTAGGAGCTCCATGTACCAGTAAGTCTGTCACATGATCCAGTATAACTTTTGTAAGGAATAAAGTCAATGTGCTATTCTTACTTGTTTTGGTCATGGGTGTTCTTACCCATGGAAGAACATAACAGGAATGGAGGATAAGAATGCCCTAAACTATTGTATGGTTGAATTGACTAGGTTTTAGCTGACTAAAAGACTACATTATTCTAGGTCTCCCTCCTTAAATGACTCTGAGATTCCTGACATGATTTTATTTTTTTGGTGTTCCTAGATCATTTAGTCACATGATTATAGACAGCATCTTAGTTATGTGCTACAAATTGTTAGCTGCTTGGCATGGTGTATGAGTTTTACATGCTCACAATGGTCACCTGGAAATAGCTTATCTCCAAAAGCCCTAGGACACTCCTGTGGGTCTCAGTGTGCTGATAACACTCCCCTGTCACTTTTAAAGCAAACAAAATTCTTGATGACAGGGACATTCTTTGTTCCACTAAACTGGACAGAGTTCTTTGCATTACCTGAGTCTGAACCTAGTTCCTCTATTTAGTTCACTTTCTCAGGTGGTGGCCTGAAGAGTGAAGATGTTTTGCTTTCAGAGAAAGCTAAGGGGACAAAGAGGAGGGCCCTACCTCCAGGTGTTTGGACTCAGTGGAGGGTGTGGGTGCCCTGCGGTGGGGCTGAACATGCCTGGGATGTGGGGAAACAAAGGGATTCCAGACCCAAGTCACCTCATTCTTGCTCTGGAACTCGGTGCTGCACTGTCTCCTGAGGGAGAGAGATGTGGGACCCTCCTGGCCCCAGGCAGCATGATGACCTGCTCCAGGGTGTCCTGGACCTTCTTTCCATGTAAATGCAAAGCATGGGAAGATAAGACAGGAAATGGCCTTCTGTGAGCCATCCATTTTCCTCTGTAAAATGGGCAGGAATGCTCAGCCATGGGACTCCTGGGATCCTCAGGGATAACACACAGGTGAGCCCCATTGCCCTGTGGTTATTTAGGGATCATAAATGCCTGAATGAATTTATTCTCTTTCTTGCTTCTTTTCAGTTTTAATATTTGTAAAATGATAAATGAGGAAAGGAGAAGAAAAAGGTCCCGTGAGAAGTCCATTGCACTTTCTGGTTGTTATGATCACTATGCATTTATACCAGTGCCATTGGTTATTGACCAGTGCTAGTGTGGTACCTGGCAAATATTTACTGCATAATCATAGTAATTACCGGATTCTGTTTCTCCCTAGACAGCTCTTTATCTGGTGACTAAGCTTATATCCAGTTTATGAAGAGGAAACTTTCTGAGGAAGTGGTTCATGATGGCTGCTGAAGCTTCTACTCCAGATCTGAAGGGCAGCAGTGCTCAGGAGACTCCTGACACTTTCATCCTGGTAAGATATAACTCCTGGCTCAAGTAAGTTCATAGATCAGAACCAGAGTATATATTGTAATAACACACATGAGGTTCACCAAATAATCTGAAAGTAGAGAAACTACTTTGATCTCATCCTTGAAGAGACTTAGCAAATGTATTTTCCTTCCAATTTAAGCTTTGTGCTTTGTTGTAGCCATTGGGGCCCATATATAAATGTCCTCTTGGTCTGAAAGCAATGATTTGTCTTGCTAAAAGAAGGCTTGGGTTGAGGTTGTAGCTCAGTGGTAGATTGCTTCCCTAGCACTGGGTTCAATCATTAGCACCACATAAAAAACAAATAAAAAATATAGGTTACATTCTAAAAAAAAAAGAAAGCTGATCTTTTAATGCACTTGCAGTAACTATACATATATTTTCTCTGGATAGAGTATAATAAGCACTGGTTCCTATGTATTTCTTAGATGGGTATTGAAATGGCAGTTGCTTAGAGAGTCTTCCTTAGCAATTTGAAATTGTAACATGGATTCTTCCCTGGTAACCAGTTTTATCCATTCTAGAGTGAAAAATTTTTGAAAGCCAGGAATTTTTCATATGTTATATCAATAAGCCAGTTATAAGAATTTAGGGGCTGGGATTGTAGCTCAGTGGTAGAGCGCTTGCCTTGCATGCGTGAGGCGCTGGGTTCGATCCTCAGCACCACATAAAAATAAATAAATAAAGATATTGTGTCTATCTACAACTAAAAAAAATATTTAAAAAAAGAATTTAGAATGTTAAAATATTAATTACCTATGTGTTTCCTTTATTTTAGTGATATTCCACAAGGTCCTTTTTTAAAAACATGTTTTAGTTGTAGATGGATACAACACCTTTATTTTATCTATTCATCTTTATGTGGTGCTAAGGATTGAACCCAGTGCTTCATATGTGTGAGGCAAGCACTCTATCACTGAGCCACAACCCCAGCCCCCACAAGGTCCTTTATATTAATCAGATATGCTTGAATATTCCCAGGACATCTTATTCTGCGTTCTGTGTTCCCCAAGCATCCTTCTCTCACCACGCCTGTCCCTAGGCAACCGTTGACCTACTGTCAATAGATCAGTTTTTTTGTCCTCTAGTTTTCTATAGATGGGATCATACAGGTTGTCTCTTGGGGTGGGCAGGAGGAGGTCTTGATTGTTTTATTCAGCATAATTTTACATTTAATTTTAGTTTTGGAATTATCTTTTTAGCCATCAATATATGAACAGATGCATCATTTTGAACACCTTGGAGACAAATTCTTACTGTATACTATCTGCTTTAAGAAAACTTATGTTTGGAAAATAGGAATTTACTCATTGTTTTGTGAATTACCAAATTTCCATTTAATGTGCTTCAAAGAAGAAACACACATTTATCTTCAGATTCAGGATTTGTTTTGGGGGTGGGTACTGGGGATTGAATCTAGGGGTGCTTAGCCACTGAGCCACATCCCCAGCACTTTTTTGTATTTTATTTAGAGACAGGGTCTCAGTGAGTTGCTTAGAGCCTCGCTAAGTTGCTAAGACTGGCTTTGAACTTGCAATCCTCCTGCCTCAGCCTCCTGAGCTACTAGGATTACAGGCATGCACCACTGTGCCTGGCCAGAATTAGTATTTTAATAAATATTTAACAAATGAATATAACCAGTTGGAGAGATACAGCTGTGCAAAATAAGGATGCTAAGGAATAAATGTGTTTTTCAAATTCTTATGGTGAAGCCCTAATCCTTAGTGTGAAGATTTTTGCAAGAGGGACCTTTGGGAATTCATTAGGTATTAGATGAAGTCTTAAGTATAAATATACTCCCTTAATGGTATTAGTACCCCTATTAAAACACTCATCAGGGAGAGAAATCTCTTTTGCTCTCACTCCCTCATGTGAAGACACAGCAAAACGAGAACTTTCTCCAAACCAGGAAGAGGCCCCTCACAGATCAAATCTTCCAGCACCTTGATATTAGATATCTCAGCCTCTACAACTGAGAGATGTTTGTTTCTTGTTCAAGCCACCCAGTCCATGGTATTCTGTTATAGCAGCCATAATTGACTAAGCCAAGGACAAAAAAAAAATTAGTATTATTCCCAGTTGTAAAGCAAGGTTTTGAGTTTTGATGATGATAAAAAAACAAACCTAAGAAATAGAGTAAGTCCTAGACTTTTTGTTTTATACCTACATATTTAATTTTTCATTCAGTATTGAAGGCAGGAGAGACTGATATCTTAACTCAGGCCATCTGTCAGAATGTTCCCTCTTATTCACCCTTTTCATTCTATTAAGGTCTTTCATTGATGGATGATGCCTATCCACATGTGGAAGAGAGGGCAAGCTGCATTACAGTCCACCAATTCAAGTTTAATATCACCTATAAACACCTTACAGAAATATCCAAAATGATGATTAACCAAATGACTGGGTACTACTTGGTTCAGTGAAGTTAACATATAAAATTAACCATTATACCTTCTCATTTATTTGCTGAAGAACCTGGACCTTTTGTATATAGAGGTAAAAAACTATTCCAAAACAACTCTAGAGTTATGATCCATCAAGTCAAATTCACAGTCTGCATTCCTCCCTCCCACCTGCTTCACTCTGGCGAAGAGGTGGCATTGAAGCTATTTCCGTATATATTTTGATGAAAAGGCATACATTTTGTGGTCTAACAAATGTCCCAAAATGGTTGAATATGATACTTTGTCTGTTTAGAAACTTCACAGTATACCAAAGAAGTTACATTTCTGTTGACCACAAATCTACATGGCACTCACTGATTTATCTCTTCTCCCTCAGTGTAGGTTAAAGTGTGTCTACCGCAGGAGTCCCTCTCAGAGAATTGGATCTTTTCCTCCGTTACCCCACCCCTGCACACTCTTCCCAGACCTTCTCCCATTGCCTCTCAGTCATCCCATCTCCATATAACACCCGACACAGCTGTGCAGACTCAGCTTTGATGCCCCCATCAATCTCAGTCACCTCCCACTTGCACTTCATTACTGCAGTGTGGCTGGTGACTGCCCAGCCACACTAGAGCTACCTGGTATTTCATGGTACATTTTTTACAGTATTCTCTTCTTTTTATAAGAATTAGAATCATTCACAAACTGGGTTTTAAGTGAGTCTTATTATTATTTTGCTCCTTGCTGCCACCTTTTTGCGGGGCTTTTGATAATGCATGTGTGTTGGTTCCACCCTGTGACAGAATCTTGAACTGCAGCTTGAAAACAGCTGAGCAGGAAAGTGTGAGGGAAGGGCTCTGACCAAGCCCATCCTACAGAGTGTTCTGAAAGTCTGTTTATAAAAGGGGACATTACCAGTGTGTAGGGATATTGAAGGCCTCCAGACTGAAAGTGAAGTCTATCATTATTGGGACGAGAAAGCTCTATGTGAGAGGACCAAAAATATCCTATTTTTATACTTTGAATATTCTGGAACATAAGACAGAGAATGGGTCTCTGTAAGCCCAGCTACTCCTCTTTAAAATGGGGGTAAGAATGCTCACCACGGGATTGGTGGAACCTTCAAGGCTAACACACATGTAAGCCCCATTGCTCTGTGTTTACAGTGGCATCACAAATGCTCACTTCAGTTCCTAGCATGGTTCCAGGGATATAGTTATTCCAATAAAGCCTAATAATTTCTGGATTCTTTCTCCCCTCGAAAGCTCTTTCTCTGGAAACTGAGTTCATGTCAAGTGTCTGAAGAAGACAGTTTTTGAGGATGTAAGTTATGGCTGCTAAAACTTCAACTCCGGTTCTGAAGGGCAGCAGTGCTCAGGAGGCCCCCACCCCACACACTTCAATCCCTAGTAAGATAAAACACCTGACTCAACTGAGTTCATAGATCTGAACAAGAGTGTATGGCAGAATAGCATACACGAGGTTCACAAAATATTCAGAAAGCAGTAAGGCTATTTAGATCTCATCCTTGAAATATTTTAAGGTAGAATTTGTCTTCTGCCACTACCATGCTTTGTAGTACTCCTTGGGCCCATCTTAGTGATAGCTTTCTTTGTCACAAATAATGAGTATTTCAGTAAGACCCTTGATGTTTGATATGCATAAGCAAAAAAATATATTTTCTGATTATTAATAATAATCAACAAATCTCATTTATCTCTCATATGGGTGAGGAAATATGTAGTTGATTACAAGGAAGGTCCTTCTAGCAACGTAAAATTGTAACATGAATACTTTCCAAGTAGCTAGTTTTATCCATTGTCTAATGGTTATTTTTAAGCCATAAATGTTCCAAGAGTTAGCTTAAACTGCCCCTTATAATAATTTAAATTTTTAAAATAGCAATTACTTGTGTATTTGCCTTATTATAGTGATACCCAATAACATATTTCAAATGACCAGGTGCTCCTATATCATTATATTCCCAGAGCATCACATTTTCAGAACATTCTCCCCTCACATTGCTTTGTGCCAAGGCTACCACTAATCTTTTGGTAACAGAGTAGTTTTGATTTCTTGTAATTTTATTTAAATGCAATTAGATGGCTTGTAATTTTTTGATCTGGCTTGTTTTAATCATCTTGCATATTTGTTTTAGCTCTTGAAATTATTTTAGCCATGATTATGTAAAACAGCAGAAGCATTGTTTCAGAATACTTGAGACAGACTTTCTTGATTATTCAGCACATACTATCCACTAGAGGAAAACTTGTGTATGGGGAACAGGGAGATTACTGGTTCTTTTGTGGAGCACCTAAATATCTATTTTATATACACTGAAGGAGAAACAATAGGTTGATCTTCATATTTAAGATTATAAGAAATATTTTACAAATGAATATCACAATTTGGAGTTATTGAACTTCCCCCCAAAAGGATACTATATGGACAACATGAATTTGTCCCCATCCCTGAATTTTGATATGTTACAGCCCTAATGCCCAGTGGGAAATTATTTGTATATGTGACCTTTAAGAGGTAATTAGGTTTAGAGGAGGTCATGAGAGTTGCCTTATAAGAACAAAGATATGAGATGTCTGTCACTCTCTCAGGCATGTGAGGATGCCGCAAGAAGATAGAATATGCAGACTAGGAAGAAGGCCTTTGCTAGATAAAGAAACTGTCTGCACCTTGATCTCAAACATCCAGCCTCCAGAACTGTTAGAAATAAATGTTTGTTCCTTAAGCCAACCACTTATGGTATTCTGTGATAGTATTCCTGACTAAGCCAAGGGACAATCACAATATTAGTATTTTTCCCTGTTGTAAAGCAAACTTTTTGGCTTTGGTGATCATGAAGACCAAGGCATAGCAGGTTTATTTTTGTTAAATAAAGCATATTTAACACCAAGAATAGGAAAAGAAAGGGAATAAGCCAAGAGTAATCACATGAATATTTTATTTCAGTAATTAGAAAATCCTTAGATGTAATTTCTTTCATTCTTATTTGCTAACAATGTGAATTTGTATCCTACTTCCTGAAGAATTTAATGAAGAGATTATTTTATATATAATGGTAATTTTTTCCAGCAGAAAGTTTTCCTAGCTCTAGCAGACCACATTTTTCAGATTTTGATGGGATTATAATTCACAAAAATATATTTTACAACTTGACCTTGTACCATCAAACATGTCTTGCACTTGAAAACAGTAATACCTTCCTACACAGTTTCCTGTGATTCCAGGAAGACACTGCAATGAGAAGATTTCTGCTCAGAGTTTATTCACAACTTGGCTAACATCAACAGTTCATTCAGTTTTTGCATGTTTTAAAAATTGAGAGAAAATATATATAATATAAAATTCAGAACTTTAGCCATTTAAGAGTGTACCATTAAGTGTTTTTTAGTATACTTACAATTTTGTATACGCATCACCACCATCTAAATTTGTAATGGTGTATTATGTATGGCCCAGGATATGGTCTTTCTCAGTGAATGTTCCATGTGAGCTTAAGAAGAATGTGTATTCTGCTATTTTTGAATAATATGTAGATGTTACTCAATTTATGATGGGGTTATGTCCCAATAAACCCTTCATAAGGTAAAAATATCAGAAGTCAAAGATGCGTTTAATATAGCTAAATTACTGAATATCATAACTTTATCTAGATATCTTTTTTATTAGCTATGGTTCAGTAAAGCCATCTAATACAAAACTGTTTTTATCTGTAACCCCTGCAGCTCAGGAAGCAGAGGCAGAAGGATCGAGAGTTCAAGTCTGCCTCAGCCACTTAGTAAGTCCCTAAGCAACTCAGTGAGACTCTGTGTTTAAAGAAAATATAAAAATTGGCTGAGGATGTGGCTCAGTGGTTACACACCTCTGGGTTCAATTCCTGGTACCGCCCCCCCCAAAAAAAAGAACATTTTTTTTTTTTATGATTGAATATCTCACGTAATTTAATGAATACTGTATTGAACATTAAAACAAAACCAAAAAGAAGAAAAACAGAACAAAGGTATGGATATGTTTTTGGACCATCATTCAGTTCAGAGGTCAAATCATTGTAAGTTAGAGCAATCTATTCTACAGATAGATGACAATGATATCCGGTCAGTTAAAGAGGCTGTTGAATTCCACTGTGATTTTACTGATATTCTACCTGTTGGATCTGTACATTTCTCATAATGAGGATGTTTTTGACAACTGGGACATTCTTTGTTTCACCAAGCTGGGCAGAGTTCTTCCTATTGCTGAACCAAGTTCCTCTAATTAGCATACTTTCTCAGCTCTCCTTAAGAATGAAAGTGTTTTGCTTTCAGAGAAAGGCAAGGAGACAAAGAGGAGGCTTGTGTAAATGCAGAGGTATTTCTGGTGAGGAGAACTAATCTGTGCATCATGGTTGCCAAGGAAACATGACATCATTATAGCAACCTTGGTGACTGTGATGGCATTCTAAAGGAGACCTATCTGCTTTGTTGGAGAGTAGCATCTTGCCTTCAGGTATTTGGTCTCAGTGGAGGATGTGTGTGTCCCAGGTTCTTTAACAATTTTGGTAGGATTTTTATTGAGATTGCTTTGAATCTGTAAATGGGTTTTGACAGAATAGACCTCATAATAATAGTGAGTCTTCTGTATGATGAATATAGTTTATCCCCCATTGATTTAGGGTTTTCTTAATTCTCTTAGCAATAGTTTGTATTGCTCAGTGTACAGACATTGCACCTCTGTGGTCAAACTTTTCATAATATTTGATAATTTTTGGCATTAAGAATTGAACTCAGATGTGTTCTACCACTGAACTACATCCCCAGCCCTTTTTATTTTATTTAATTTTATTTTGAATCAGGGTCATGCTAAATTGCTGAGTCTGGCCTCAAACTTGCCATCCTCATGCTGAGTTGCTGGGATTACAGGGCTGTATGACCATTCCTGGAAATATTTCATATTTTTCATGCTGCTCTACATGACATTATTATTTTTGTTTTTTGGTACTGGGGATTGAACTCAGGGGCACTCGACCACTGAGCCACATCCCCAGCCCTATTTTGTGTTTTATGTAGAGACAGGGTCTCACTGAGTTGCTTAGCACCTCACCATTGCTGAGGCTGGTTTTGAACTCACACTTCTCCTGTCTCAGCCTCCCTAAGTGCTGGGATTACAGGCTTATGACATTATTTTAAAGGTACAATTCCTAATTATGATATTTTCAATGAACTGTCAGCATCCAAATGTTTAATTCTACTCATAAGGAATCTGGTTTTTTGAAACTATAGTTTCCTCCAGGATGGAAAAAGTGTTTGATGCTTAATTTGTTGAACCCGTATTTCCATGTCTGTTTTTATGTCATTGGCAGTATATTGAAACTAGTGGGGAAAATGTCCTAAAGAGAAATTCGTAGTTCATCTTCAGAAGAATTACATTAAAAGCTCATAGCTTAATAACTTTTGTATTTATGAATATAGTTAGAAATGAATCTATTGAAATGTGTTGCTTTACTCTTGTACCTCCCAGTAAATACATATTCATGAGTTCCTGCTGTCCTGGGTGGTAAGATAAGGGGACACAGCATGTATACCTGTGCATATGTGTTTATGAGTCTATGTGTACATGTCTATGTCTCTGAAACTGCTAGGAGTTTCTACTGTGAAGGATACTTGAAGTGATGTAATGTGGTCCTGTTAGTTCTACTCACATCCTGCCACATATTAGGAACATGTTTGTAGTGGTATTTGTTGGTTTGTACCCATCTTTGCTTGCCCAGCATGGTTATCATGGTGACTCAGTGACTGCCCTGGGATTTGGTACCCACTGAACATCCATCTCTAATACCTAAATCATTTATTTATTATTCTGGTAGCTGTCAAGTGTTACAGGCTTGGAATTATTAATTGATATTTGATTATAGGGCTTTCTCTTCCCCCATACTGGTTCATATACTTATTTATGTTCATGGTTTTCAGAAATTACCATTTTTCTCAAAGTATTACCCTTTGTTATTACCATTATATATTGTGATACTCATATTGTTCCAGCACCATCCAGTGGAAGCCCCTTTAGGGTGGCTTCAGTGTTAATTTGACATCTTCCTACAATTCTTTGAGCATGTATTTTGCTCTCTGAACCTGAGCATCTCCCCATATGTAGAAAGGAATAACAATGCCCATCTCACAGCATTGCTTTGAGGATTGGAAAAGAAAAATTTTGAAAATAACCCACAGTGTGTGGCAACTAGAAGACCCTCAAGAAATGTGAGTTCCCCATATGTTTGCTTGTGTGTGTGTGTGTGTTATGGGATGGAACTGGTAAGAAGAAAACCATCATTGTGCAGTGTTCAGTTGGATTGAGTGGGGACAGGCAGGATGTCACCACCCCATCCCATGTTTTATGTGCTTTCCCATCCTCATACTTTATTTTTATTCCATGTTCTTTCTTTCCCCTTACTCTCCCTTCTAGCATAACATCAGAGAAGGGTGTGAATGCTGTACCCCAGAACCAGGGGCTCATCAAGAAGAACCAAGTTTGGTATTGGATCATCTGGCCAGGTTACTGGTACAAGAGTGAAGAGGTCATAGGGATACAAAGGTAACTCACTTCTCTTCCACCATCCTTGTCTGTTTAACAGGATAACAATTCCCAACCTTTTTTTTTTTTTTGGTATCAGGGATTGAACTCAGGGGCACTCAACCACTGAGCCACATCCCCAGCCCTATTTTGTGTTTTATGTAGAGACAGGGTCTCACTGAGTTGCTTAGTGCCTCGCCATTGCTGAGGCTGGCTTTGAACTCATGATTCTCCTGTCTCAGCCTCCCTAAGTGCTGGGATTACAGGCCTGCACCACTGTGCCTGGCTCACTTCTCAATCTTCTTGAATACCAGGAATACTGTGGAGTTGGGTTTTGATCCTTGTTAGAAAACAACCTGAGGTCTAAGGTGGAAGAAAGAACCCAGGCACTATCTAGTAATTACATTAACAGGGACACTCCATGTGTTCCAGAACACTGCATGGTAGGCACTAAATTAATGACATTGAAGCTGGGCATGGTGGCACATCCCTATAGTCCCCACTTCCTGGGAAGCTGATCCACGAGCATCACAAGTTCAAGGCCGGCCTGGTCACTTTAGTGAGACCCTTGTGTCAAAATTAAAATAAAGAGGTTTTCCCAGGTGTGGTGGTGCATGCCTATAATCCCAGTGACTCAAGAGGCTGAGGCAGGAGGATCACAAATTCAAAACAAGCCTCAGCAACTTAGCAAGGCCCTAAGAAACTTAGCAAGATCATATCTCAAAAAAAAAAAAAAAAAAAAAAAAAAAAAAAAAAAAAAAAAA